>JAJLZM010000204.1:0-132096 GCA_030572235.1 Ambrosiozyma kamigamensis | reverse complement strand
CGGTGCGTATAGGGATTTATATAGTTGTTCTTTGTATAATTAGACGGTCTGATTTCGGGCTAAGAGGGCGGTGACCTAACACACACCGGGGTCAATGGCAATTAACTTTGTTCTTCCTCTTCTCTTCTTATTAATTTATGGGGGAGGCCCCTGTTCTTATAGCTACATATACAAAATTAATATTACTTACTTACTTACTTACTATATTAGCGCGCGCGATATAGCACTTATATTTAATTCAATCTTTCAAACAATTGTTCTTTATTTCTTTAATTATTTCTTTTATAATTATTTCTTTAATTTACAGTTAATTATCTATAAGTGCCATATATTAATTTAAATATTGAATATCTCTGCCGAAGGCCAGATTGCTCGACCTCGGCCGGAGGCCCATCCTAGTTAACATATATATTTGAAGAAGAAAAAGAGAAAAAAAAAACTGTTGATCAAAAAAGTTGAGAAAAAACAGGATCGAAATTTTAATTGAATTTGGCCGCTCCCGCTTTCGCTTAACGTAAGACACCGAGGGCAAACACGTATAATTATCACAATCCGTCACTGGGGGACGCGGAGATCCTAACTAGTCCAATATATATTGTAAGTTTTAGCAGAGACACGTGCTCAATACATAGTATGAGTAACGTGCATATTCTTTTTCTAAGAATAAATTGGGCCAGAGTATTCGGTTTTGAGAACCATCTCCTATATAGAGAAGATTTTATAGAGAAGATATGGAGATTTAGAGCTTGTATATATTATATATAATATACTTATTGCTGTAGTATATATGCTAGCTACCAATTTCTAGAGCATTGTACATCTTCTAGTTGAATCACTATTTCTAGTTACAATCAGTTGTTGATATAGCTAGATAAGGGAAAGGGAAAAGAGGGGAGTAAGCTTGTTTTGATGGCTGTGTATTGAAAGTTTATTTATAACTGAGAATGTAGAAATTACTATAAAAGTTGAAAAGTTGATTATTTGAACGTTTTTTTGCCACCTCTTCTTCTTCTTCTCTAGAATCAATCATCCTATTTCAATGTTAAGATCACTAATTTTAATACTAATTATCAATCCAGGGCCAGCATTAGCCAATGATGATCATGAGACTCTCATCAACCATTGATTTTACAAGATCCTACCCTCTTTGCAATACTTGGTTTACTTTTGGGTCTGAATATGACCTTGCATGGTCCCTTTTGGAGATGGGTAGGGATGAATATTGAAAAATACGGTGCCAAAATTATTAAGTTCATTATCTTTTGGTCGAAGGTTAAACTAGTGAGATTTAAAAGACATGTTGCTTCATTCACAGCTGTTAAAATAATTCTGTATTATTTTTATCTTAAAAATATTAAATATTTTATTATTGCTTCCTCCAAGGTCATATTTAATTTCAAAGTTGTTAAATTGGATAATTTGAATATTTCTTCAACTATAGAAACTCCAGAAGCTGTTATGGCAGCTATTAATACTCCTAATAATGAAATAGATATGATTTCACCAATTGATATTAAACGTTCCATTAGTATAAAATTTATTAGTGCAATGTCTGCATCTATATTCTTCTTCAAATCCTCAGTCTATGGTTTAAAAATCAACAATAATCAGATTAAAGTTCACTTGGGTAAACAATGGGGTCAATTAGCAATTCATTCCTCAAGAGTTATATATATTGTCTATGTTACTGGAAAATTAGCCACTGAAAGCACTCCTATTTTCAAAGATGAACTAAAGCAATTTTTGAATCATTATGGTACAATTGAGAAGATGACTGAAGTGCACTGCTGCTTTATTGAATTTCAAGATGAGAAATCTGCAAATCAAGCATTGTATGAAATTCATATTAATTTTAAGTATGATAATTGTAATGTTGGTTTTATGAATGGATCTTCAAGAAAGATTTATGTCTCTGAAAATGATAAATTAGATATTTCAAAAGATGATCTTATGAAACTTGAAAATATAGCAGAGATTAAAGAAATTAATTATTTCTTCATGAAGTTTGATGATTTAACTTCTTCAAAGAGAGCAATTGAAGGCATCAAGATTAATAAAAGTTATAAGGATCACCAATATGGCTATTCTAATGATCATTTTAAAACAAGTCAACTTTATAGTTTTATTGAATCAGTATATGATGAAGTTCCTGTTTCAAATAATACTAATAGTAATATTCATGATGATTTAGATACTGGAAGCAGTAATAATGGTGGTGATTTATTAGGTGGTGAATTAGGTGGTTCAGGTGGTTTAGGTGCTACTCATAATAGAAGTGAAGAAAATACTAATACTAGTGCTAATAACAATAATCATGTTGTTTTAAACACTGGAAACAGGGTTAATGATGATAGATTAGGTGGTCCAGCTGGTTCTGGTTCAGGTAAATTAAGTAGTTCAGATGATTCAACTGCTTCAGGTTCTAGTTATGGTGTTGCTACTCATAGTAGTGAAGGGAATAGAATTAAAGTTAGAACGAATAATAATAATAATAATAATAATAATAATAATAATAATAATAATAATAATAATAATGATGATGATGATGATCATGATGCTCATACTTAAGTTGATTTTCTAAGGATTTTAATCTTGTTATATTTGTTTTTATTTGGATTTTCTTGTTTTTGATTTTGATTTTCTCTTTGCTTAATTTAATTTATTTTTCCGATGTATAGTTCATTGTTGTTGTATTCTTTTATCTTATATTTCATTTTTTCACCTAATTATTAACCCATTCATTTTCTTGATTATCTCTTTTAATATTATTTGAATTCAATTAAATTCTAAATGAATGTAAGGTGAACTTTTCTTTGAGAGTACAGTCACAAATCATTACTCTATGATGATCTGTATAGTGTATTATAATACTTTTCTATTAGTTATACACAAGAAAGAGATAAATAAATGATAAATGAGTCGACAAATAAAAGCATATGAATCTTTACTTAATTCATTAATATTAAATGATGAAATTCTAACCTAATTATAATTATCAACACCATTAAATTCATTAACACAATTAAATGAAACTCTATTGATTCTTTCAGAGGGACATAAATCATCTTTGATTATTTCTAATTGTTTAAATTCACCATCTTTATTAATTGAACAAATTATAATTCCACCATTTTCTAATCCAACTGCAATTATACTTTTATTATTAATTAAAACTTTATATGAATCTAAAGCAGTAACTGGTTTCTCAAATTTAAAACTATTAATCATTTTAACATCATTATTATCATTTATAGGTTCCCATAACTTTATAAATTTATCCCTTGCCAAATAACAAATAACAAATAACAAATCTTGTATCATAGATCCCAAACAATTCTTGAATGTGCTTTAATTTTCAAAGTAGTTAATTTAAATTCAATTGCTTCACTTGAATCAAAAAGTTCCCATAATGTAAATGCTCTATCACCACGAACACTTTATAAATATTTACCTTTAAAAGACCATATTAATCTAGTTATAGTTAATTAGTAAACCAAGTTTCAGTAGTAAAGATTCTAATTACAGCATGCGCTGAGTTAAACAATCAATCTTCCATCTGGTAGTGAATCTAGTGATTGCCCATTCCTGGGGATGATAAGGCTAATCCAAAATATAGTAACAAAAGTGAATTAATAAGAGGAACCAATAATTTATGGAGTTATCAACTTATCATCATATTACTTGTTCAATTTATTCAGTTGTCTTAGTGCCGACTAATTTCTGCCCATTCATCTTGCAACAAATTTACCATATGTAGTAATAACCAAAGTTGTAGTTACATATCTATGTTCATATAATTTCTTAGTGTTGGAAATTAAATAGAGAAGGGGATTGAATTCTATAACAAAGAATAGTAATATGAAATTAAAGAAATTGCTTGAGATTCCAACGACAGACAAAATTATGATCACGACAGACAAAATGTTGTAGACAGTTACCGCATTCAGACAGTGAATCCGCTCGAACATGAATGTACTTTCCTATTTAAGCGGTGCTTTTGTGCTCGAAAGAGACGCTTACGTAATATCAGCCTGACTTTTACGTAGTTTCTCGTGCTTTAATTGGCTAATTGCTACAACATTTGCGCTGTCGCAAAAAGTTATTTGTGAAATGGTTTTGGTTTTTTCTCGGAATTCGAATCCATTATTTCCATATGAGGCAACTGCACGTGATGAATGACAATGTCGGAATTGATATGACTTTGACCATTGACCATCAACAGTACGTAAACATTTAAGATTAGAAAAGAAACCCAAAGAGTAAACATGTGCTAAAATATACAAGACAGATATAAGTAATAGGTGATTTTATTGAATAACAGCTTGATTTTGATACATTTGAAGAATTCCATCACTACTAGTAGCATCTTCAATATCTTTATCATCTCTAATTTGTATAATGGTTTGGAAATCTTAAAGAAATACCTTTTCCACCATCTAAATATTTAGATCCACTTTTATAAATTGGTGATAGCTAGGCGTTAAATGTGCTGTTTATAATTTTAGATTCAAACCAAACTTCAGGTTGTGCATTAAGATTAGTTTTATCACATATAATTGATACCTTTGGCTTTTTTAATTCTTTCTTAATAATTCACCTAATTTAATTAAGAATTCATAACTAAAACCAGTACCAATCTTACAAATACTTTGAATTCCGCCTGTATGAGGCTGTATCTTGCTTATATGAACCACCATACTTACCCGTTCTTTTACCTTTACCAATATATCCACAAATACCAATCAAATCTAATGATTAACTGACATCTTCAAACTAATCTTTTTGAGCAATTATTTCATGTTTGTGATTAAACATAAAATGAACTTGATCCAAGTATTAGTACATAGTTAATGTATTGAAATATACTATAACTTATAGCCCAATCATAAGAAATGAAAATCCTTCATATCAGTATTAATCGGCATTGATACACCGCAAATAAAATTAAATGGCATGGTAACGCATCCAAATTCCTTAGCAGTTTCATTAATATCAACATAAACATCTTCATCATATGATTCAATTACTTTTATCAAGTTCAAACTATTTAAATAGCTCTTGAAGAATCTTTGATAATGATATTTTGAATAAAACATTCTTGCTGATGGATACATATCATAATAAACACTTTCAAAAAAAATAATACACATTCTCTCATCATCAGGAAAAAGTGCGTCTGCCTGGAATCCCAACAATTGTCCCAGACAGGTTACCGATAAGTGTTTAAAATAATATTTCTGTTCTTGTTTCTTGTGATTATTTGGAAAAGAAATTATAAATTTGTGTTCACAGCTTATCAGTTTTGTATCTTCCCAATGTTCTATGTTGAATGATTCTCTCTTATAATAATATACAACAGAATAGTCATAATTAGAATTCTTAGTTTCTTTAATAGTTACAATTTCAACCATCATAACTCTGTTTAATTGCAATTGTATTTTATCACAATAATTACAAAATTGAACAATTAACTTTAGAAAATTAACTTGGAATGAATCTTTTTTCCTAAGATTCTCAGTATTTGAATCTACATTAATAAAATGAATTGTAATTTTTGAATTGTTATCATTAGATTTGGATAAAACTTGAAAAATTGGAATACTTTTAGCTATATCAATATGAACTTTCTTAATTAAATCTAGATTGATTTTTAATACTGGACATTGAATTTCATTTAGGTCATTCCCTAATTCATATAATATCAATTGATCAAGTTTAAGATTTAGCATTGATTCAAACATAGTTCCACTTACCCATATATGAAATATACCAAGTGTTTTCAAATTAGAAAGATTCTGAAGGTCAAGGTTAAGGTATTTTGCATCTTTTGAGGATTCGGAATAAGAGATCAATCCATAAATGTATAGAGTTTTTAGTGAATTACTGCATAATGCTTTTTTATGTGAAATACTTTCCATTGAACGATATTGATAGAGAATGGATAATGTTTCCAATTCATTAAAGGATGGAAGTAAACTGAAAATTTGATTTGTTGGTTGATCCTTTATAAAAACAGTCATGCTTTTCAAATGAAATGAATTCTTAAAAAAAAATTCAAATGAACGGGGTCCAGTTATAAAATTATAATTATAGATTTCTAAATAGATGTTTGGAAATTCTTCTCTGATTACATCTGATAGTTCTGAAAGAGGTAAAAGATCTTCCAAAAATACACCACATGAATAACAACTTTGATTTCTTTTATTGCAGATCTTAATAGATTTCAAATTTCTACTTGATATTGATTTTAAAATCGTCTGAAGCTTTAAAAATTTTCTTGTAATATATCCTGAATAATGGATTTCAATCTGTTTCAAATTAGTTAGCTGGGACAAACATTCAAGAAATGAGTTTCCTTGATATTCACCTTTATTATAATTATAGTCGTAATAAAACAATTGTAAGTCATCCAATGTAATATGAACAACATTTGAAATATAAGATTTTGGAAGCAAAAGCAAATTTGGAAAAAAATGAGTAGTATGTGCAGATATATTCCATTTAATTGACTCAGAGCAATCAATTATAGTTAAATATTCAAGGGTTGGATTAAGAAGATGTTCATCAAGTTCTTCCAATATAATTAATTTAATTTTTGCATTGTTTGATTTAATAAACTTAAAAAGACTAATAATTGAATTTGAAGTTTCCATTACTCTTGATTCTGTATTTTTTTTACTTTTATTATTTTTTTTATATTTTTTATATTCCTTTTCAGATAAACTTTTAATTATAAGACACCATTGTGGGGTATAAGACGAGCCTTGTGATCTAAAACGTCTATTATCAAAAATATCGAACGTTGAAATATGAAAAGGTTTCAAGTACAATGCAGTTTTGATTAATTCATCTAATTGAGGGGATCGATTCAGTAAATCTATAACATGATCAAAATGAAGAATATTAAACAATAGTATTAAACATATCTTATCAAACATGTCATCAATTAATTCACTTGAAGTCATAATTTGGATAAACTTTAGAACAAATTCATTTGTTGGAGGTGTAACCTTTGGTTGATCAAGTTTATTGAGATCACTCTGTGTTGTCTTATTTCGATGAATAAATGGAATTTTGAAACCAAATAGGGACATTTGTGTTAGTTGATTCAGTTGAGTATGAGATGGGTGGAGCAATTCACATATTGCAATTATAATTGATTGAATTGTGTGCCTGTATAGAAAATTGAACACTATTTACAGAAAACTTTTAATTACAGGAAAATAGCTGAGAGACATCGGAGTAATTGTCAGTCATATGATTCAATTAGACCGAACATAACAAAAAAAACTCCTGAATACATTACTTTATGAACAATTAGACCATTATCATGGCATTCTATAAGTTATACAAGAAAAAGATGAATAAATAAACAAAAAAATACAAATACAGTACAGGTATACTAATCTTTAATTAATTCATTGATACTAAATGATAAAATTCTAACTGAATTATCAACACTACCAATAGCTAATAACAATTTATCATTAGATTCATTAACATAATTGAATGAAACTCTATTAACTCTTTCAGAAGGACATAAGTCATCTTTAATTATTTCTACTTGTTTAATTTCACCATCTTTATTAATTGAACAAATTATAATTCCACCATTTTCTAATCCAACTGCAATTATACTTTTATCATTAATTAAAACTTTATATGAATCTAAAGCAGTAACTGGTTTCTCAAATTTAAAACTATTGATCATTTTAACATCATTATTATCATTTATTGGTTCCCATAATTTTATGAATTTATCTCTTGAACATGTAACGAATCTTTTATCGTTATCAGGTAACCAACAAGAATCCCAAACAATTCTTGAATGTGCTTTAACTTTTAAAGTAATTAATTTAAATTCAGTTGTTCCATCACTTGAATCAATACGTTCCCATAATGTAAATGCTCTATCACGACCAACACTTAATAAATACTTACCATCAAAAGACCATCTTAATCTAGTTATTGTTAATTCATGACCGGGTAAATTTTGTGGTAATTGTAACCAAGTTTCAGTATTAAAGATTCTAATTACAGCATGTGATGCAACATTTGATCTACAAGCTGAAGCAATAAATTTACCATCTGGTGATATATCTAATGTTGTAATTTCATATCCATGTCCATATAATTTTTCAGATTCAGGCCATAATGTATGTCTTTGTAAATGATCCTCTAAAGGTGGTAAAGTTAATGAATTTAAAATATCATTTGTAACATTAACTTTTGAATTTTCATCATTATTTTGATCTTGTTCATCATTATTTTGTTGTTTTTGTTGTTGATGTTGTTGTTCAGCATTATCTAATTCAGCTTTATTTGATAAACCTAAAACAGGTAATGATGCGCTTTCAGGCATGACTATATTATCATCAAATTTAATATTTGTAAATTTTGTTAATAATTCAGCAACTGATTTTGGTTCATCAAAAATTCTAATAACTTTTTCATCACCAGCAGAAATAAATCTTGAAGAATTTAAAGGTTTAATACAAATCATATCATAACCATGAATTTGAGGTCTTGCAAATTCATGCCAAGTTATATTTGAAACTTCATTTGAATCATTATGTGTATAAGCAGCAAATAATCTTGTTGTTTGATCTAATGAAGTACATAATAAATAATCACCATTTGGTGACCATTCTAAATCACTAACTTCACGATTTGGACCAGTTAAACTTGGCAATTGAACAAAATTAGGTTCATTATCATTATCATTATTATTATTATAATTCTTGTTTATCCAACATCTAAAAGAACCAGTTTTACCATTTGTTAAAATTAATTCTTTTTTAGATTCTTTATTAAATATCCATAAAGCAGACCAGAAACCACCGGATGCACCAGTTGCAGTTGAAGCACCTTTTATACTCATTTCACCTAATCTAATTTTTGAAATCCAAATACCACTATTAAAGTCAGGTTCCCAAATCATAATTGAAGTATCTGAAGAAGCAGATAGTAATTTAATTTCAGTTGGATGCCAAATTAATGAAGATATCCAATCATCATGACCCATTATAATTGCATCAAAACTAATTGAACATTTAGTTGAATTATTAATTTGAAATTTATATTGTTTATTTGATAATAAAGTTAATTTAGTTTTATCTTGATCTGAATTATCAATTTTATCATTAAGACAAAGTTTCCATAATCTAATGTATCTATCTTGTGAACCAGATGCAATTAAAAATTCATCATTTGATAATTTCTTAATTGCTATAGTTTTAATCCAATCTTCATGACCTGATAAAATTGCACATTGTTCAGTTATCGTATTTTTAACAGATGCACCTATTTCACTATTAGTATCCATTGAAAATGTTATAGAATGAACATATAATAATGGACTTGTACCACCAATAAATATAAGGAACTGATCATCTGTTAATTGAGTTAAAGCTAATGATAACTGATAAAAACCTTTCTTTACAAATATACGATCACCAATTTCATATTCATTTGAAGATTCATTAAACACCCAAATAATGATATTACCAGTTGAAGAACCAGTAACGAAAAAACTTTTATTATAAACTGCAATTGAAGTAATTGATCTAACATCAGGAGTTAAAGTTTGTAATAAATTAAATGATTTAGTTATTATATCATAATTCCAAACTTTAATTGTTCCATCTTCAGAAGTTGATAGTAATATATTTGTATTTGGAATCCATTTAACTGCTATGATATGTTTCTTATGTGATTTTAAAGTTGTTAATATACCTTTAAATGAAAGTTGATCATCAATTGGATTAAAGATTGATATAGTATTTTTTGAACCAAAAGCTATTAAATTTGTGGAAGGGTTATAGTCTGAGATCTGTAATTCTTTATTACAGCCTATGAATACAGCTTCTGAGTTCACCATTGTTTGTTTGATTAGAGAAGTGTGTTTAGTACTGTTAGTGAAAAAAAAATAAAAAAATGAAAATAAATTTTTGTAATTCCGAGGCACGTGATGTGTTGCGTCGATCGAGGACTTTCGACCCTATTCCGACGCCTCTCTGCACCGGGCCGAGTTAGACACTCATCTGTTCTAGTGGTGCGCGTAACCGGTCAGCTCTTATCAGAAATCGGTGTTTTCTTCTGAGCTGTCCACTTTCATTATTTACACTTATTCGTTTTACTCTAACACTGTTCATCAAGTTCTTAGAGTTCTAACAACTCTTAATAATTCGTTAGGTCCCCATGCAATATTGAAGCGAACATACATTTTGTGGCTGGATAATTTCAGATCAGAGCAGGATATATTATAAGCAGAACAAAAAAATGCTTCCAAAAATATAAGTACGTCAATTAATATTCATTTTTCAATGTTCTAATTCATTGTTGAAAAGTCCAAACAGGTTCATAAGTAATGCTAACTCGACTTCATACTAGACTTCCTTTAAAGTGTTTCCACTTTGGTACTTACAGACAGAATAAAGATTTTGAACTACCAATTTACTTGGGATTTTCATATTTATTATCAAATCCCCTTCCAATAGTTGACTCTGAATTTAATCTGTTCAAAACAATTGTCAACAATCACAATTTACCAAATGAATTGAAATTATATATTTGGGAAATCGCTTTTAAAGATGTGTTAGACATACAAACTATTATCAAGTTAATTAAAACTTCAAACTTTCAAAAAAACAAAGAATTAAATAACCTATTATCAAGAGTTGATTATTCAATTAAAATATATACTTTTAATGACATCTTTAATCGAAGCTTTGCTTGTTCATGGCTGGCAGTATTCATCAAATACCCCCGTTATCACCCTACTTATGATGAGTTATATCATATAGTTAATTTTCTTGAAAATCAAAGATTCCAAAATCATCAATCTCTTAAAATTCTTAATGACCTCTGGCTATTTCATTGTGATAAAAATAAGGGATATGAGCTTGAATATATTTATCATGTTATGTATAGGAAAACAGCTCGTGGTGATAGAGATAATCTTATCCAAAGAATGATCAATTTAATTACACTAGTTGACCTTCCTTGTTTTGAATATCATATAAAAGGTCATATAAAAGGTGTATCTGCTGTGCCATTGCGATGTACTCATATAACTCGGTTAGCTTATCATGATAGCATCAATGATGGTATTAATATCAAGAAAATTAAAAATCTTGAAAGTTTTGAATTCAACTGTAAATATTTAATTTCTCAAAGTACAATAGCTACAATGGTAAACATTCGTTATTTAAACCAATTGAAAAAAATAACAATTAATTTTGAAGATTGTATTAATTATGAATCGTGTGATGAAGATTCCAGTAAAAATTGCAAGCAATTTATAGATATTGTTAGAGAAACTAACGATCATATAACTTTCAGCTTCATTCAATCAGAAAAATCAAGAAGTATACCCTTTGTGAAAATTGCATCATTAAAACATAAATTGATCATAAAAAACTTTCATCAATTGAAGATCACTCTGACTCCTGATTGGCTACAATCCTTTAATGCTAATAATATTAATCTAAAATCACTTACTCTTACATTTTCAATAAAATTCTCCCAATTCATAAAACATAATGAAGTGAATTTAACTAATTTTAAATGTGAATCATTAAAGAAGTTACTGATTTGTTCAAAGTTTAAGAAGCTAAAACTTATATTTGATTATAAAGTAAAGAATTTGCCAAATTTAATCAAATTAAGAATACAAGATTGTACTATAAATTTATTGAGATTTAATAATTTAGAAAAACAGCATACTATTAAGTATTTAAGTATAGAAAGATGTACTATGAATGGTTTCATAAACTTACCCAACTCATTAGTTAGATTATGGTTAAAACGATCATACCCAGGCATATCAACAAATGTTCAAGACAAGAATTATTTTCATAATTTAAATATATTACAAGTTAAATGGTCATTGAGAAACACAAAGAAGTTATTTCAATTTCTTAATCTAGTTGAGAATTCAAATATAAGCCATTTAGATTTAATATCACATTCAAAACCTCCAATTACAAGAATTACTTGTTCCAAAAATGAATACCCTATTAGATTTGAAATTCAAACAAACTATAGACATGATCGAAAAGATCGTAGTGATGATGATTGGAGGTGGATTTTTAAAGATACTTTTCAAATTAAAGTATTTGATAAATCTTGTTCAGAAGTTTCATTAGCTAAATTAGCTAAGATTTACATTTCTGTAATAAAAGAAAGAAGAGATTTTGAGAGGTTAATCAAGCTTCCTTACTTTGCAGATGAAACCATATCAAGATTATCAGATTCACTTTCAGAACTTAAAGAAAATAACGATAATATAACAATTGATTTTATCAGAACTCCCCATGCAGATAGCTATGATTATGGGGTAACTAGTATTCCAAATTTTATAGGTAATGACGGTAAGAAACTGTTTTGTTTTGTTAGAACTCCTAATAATTGCCGTGATTGTGAAGTTAGCTATACCGATCTTCACATTGATAAGTATATATTTGCGGATAATTGTATAGATGATGTTGAATGAAGTTGTATTAATTATTGGTACTTTACAAACCCATTTTCATAACACTAGAAGTAACTTTGTAATTGTACCTCTCAACTCACTTGTTCAGCAGACCTCGATCTACAATGTCCTGGCAATGCCCATAACACCCAGAATGGTATCCAGCCAATCAAATCCAAGAACTCCACCGCTGTCGATAAGAATAAGAATAAAAACATTTTTATCATATTTTTCCTTAACTTTATAGCAGTGCCAGATACCATGAAATTCATGAACATACAAGAAGAAGCTGATACTTAATTGTTTCCTATACTCATTCAAACTTCAGTCCATCAAGTTCTTCTCTCTCTCTCTTTTCCGGCGGTTGTCCAAATTAGGCAATAATTTACGTTTTTTAAATCAACAAAATTAAAATTAGTTTTTGATTTCCTAGTTACATTACTCCAATTTATACCACATCAACCATCAACAAAGGATGGGTAAAATCACAAGATCAAGAAATGGTTGTTTGACATGTAAACAAAGAAGAAGAAAATGTGATGAAGGTAAACCTGAATGTCAAAATTGTGTTAAATCAGGTAGAAAATGTGGTGGTTATAATATTAGATTAATATTTGATGTTGATGATAGTAGAAATCAAAATAATGGAATTGCAACTAATTCAAAAGGTGAAAAGAAATATGGGTTTAGAGGTCGTCCTAGATTAAAAGATAGTTTAGCTGCTAATACTACTATTAAAGATGATAATAATAAGAAGAAAGTTATTAAACCAACTATTTCTAATCTGATTACACCAAATAACAATACAACTAAAGTATCAACCAATAATGTTAATACTAGCACTAATATTCAAATTACTAAAGAGAAAGAACCCCAGGTATCACAACCACATCCATCTATACCTGATCAACCAATACAGCAATCATCATCAATACCGAATCATCATATCCCAGAACAACAACAAGAACAACAACAAAATCAAGATAATAACAAGAACACTGATAACATAAATGATCCATTTCAATTTGAAAATGGAATGTATGATGAAATTAATTACTTTTTAAATCCTTCAACTTCAGATATGAATATATTTAGTGCTTCAACAACAGAAGGTATTCCAGCTAATTTTCAAATGAATCCACAACAACAACAATTATTAGATTTGATTGAATTTCAATCTGCTGTTAATAATAGTTATAATAACAAAGAAACCCAACCTCCTTTAGATACTGAATTACCTTCTACTAATACAAATAGTTTTCCTGAAACTCCAAACTTTACTGTTCCATCACCATTATTATTATCAAAGACTCCATTAAATAAACCCAAATCAAAAGAAACCCCTATTGTAAAACCAAGACCTGTCTCAGTATCACCAGAAACAGTTGAAGATCAATTAATACAAGATGAAAATGATGATTCAAATCCATCATCATCAAATATAAGTATTTATGCACCATCTCCAATACCAAATAATAAAGGAGGAGATTTTAGTGGATTATCAGAAGAAAATTATATTTTAAAACATTTTTTTGATAAATTAATTTATTTATTAGATGCTCATCCACAAACTCCATGGCCTGAATTAATGATGAAATTTGGTAGTTTTGAATTAGCTAAATCATGTTTTTTATCATTAAGTTCAATTCATTTATATGTTAATAATGGTGGTAATGAATTTTATAAAAAAGGTATATTACATATTAATAATACAATGGAATATTTAATTAAATATGTTAAAAATAAAGATGATATCAAATTAAAAAAAGAAAAAAAAGTTAAAAATGATGAATTAAATGTTGAAAAAATTGTTACAAATTTAAAAACTGATTCAACAAATCAACCAAAACAAACTAATTTTTTTGTTATTTTATTATTATTATATGTTCATTTATTATTTGCTGTTTTAGAATCTGGTAGAACTGCATTATCAAGATTATTTTTAAAATTATTTTCTTCAATTGCTCAAGATCAAACATTTGAAACTGTATTAAGTAGAATTGATCAATCACAAGGTTTAATTTGTGCTTTATCTTGGTTTGATACAATTTCTGCAATTGTATCACCTGATTGTCGTTTACCATTTTGTAAAATTGAATGGTATGGTACAAAAAATGATTTAATTTCAACTGCTAAAATGAATGGATGTCCAGGTGAAATTTTCATAATTTTAAATGAAATTTGTAAATTAAGACATGAATTAGGTGGTAATAATAATTCAGTTAATAATAATAATGTTAATGAAATTGAATTGAATTGTAAATTTGAAAATTTAAAAATTAGAATTATGAATTATAGAGATTATGTACCATTAGTTATACCAAATTCATTTTCATATGAAGAAAGATTAAAATCTGCTCAATGTTGGTCAATTTCATCATATATTAAATTATTAGAAGTTTGTCAATTAAATAATAATTTTAAAGAAGAAATTGATAAATTAGTTTTAGAATTTTTTTCAATTTATGAAACATTAAATTCACAAAGTCCAATAGTAACTCAAATGGTTTGGCCAGTTTTAAATATTGGTATTAATTGTAGATCTCCTGAATCTAAATTTAAAATTATGAAAATTATGAATACTTTATATGATACTGTTAAAATGGGTACAATTAAAACTATTATTAGAGTTACTGAAGAAGTTTGGGAAACTGGTAAATGTTTGGATGATGTTTTAAAAGGTAAAGAATGGTTAGCTTCAGGTATTGATTTTTTACCATGTTAGATTTACTTCTCTTTAATTCTTTTCTTTTCTATAAATATATTATGCTTAATGAAATACTATATTGTAATTGTAAATGCGATGATTTATTTATTAAAAGTACACACAAAAAGGAAAGAAAAAAAGGAGAGTTATCATATCATATCAATAATCATAAATTAGAAATCAGCAATTAATGTAACACCATTTCTTTCAATTCTATCAGTATAAACAGGTTTAGGAGGTTCTTGTTGTTTCTTCTTTTTCTGTTGTTTTGGTTTCTTACTATTATTATTATTATTCTTATTTTTATTAATACTGTTATTATTATCATTGCTATTGTTATTATTATTATTTAATTGATTATTAATTAATTCAATACTTTCACTTGAACTTTCACCAATACAATATTTCAAAATTTCATATAAATAAGTTCTATCCTTTTCATCAAATAACCAAAGACCAAACACAACATTATTTAAATCTTTAATAATGATTAATTCCCCATTAATTTCAATAAATATACCATTATCATCATCATCATTAATTTTTTTATTATTAATTAAAGCAATTGTAAAATTTTCAGGTTTAACACGATTTAAAACAATTAAACCAAATTCAACATTATTATCATTTCTTTTATATATAGCTAATGGTCCTTGATAATCTAATTTATTCCAATCATTAATTGAATCATCAAATTTATAAACTACACAATATGAAGTTAAATAAATTAATTGATTTATTAATGGATCATATTTTGCTATCACGTTAAAAGTTAATGCTTTTTTATAGAATTCTAATGCTTGTGTATTATCTTCTTCTTCTTCGACAACTTGATTTTTGTTATTCTTTGACATTGTTGTTATTGTATTTAAGAAAAGAGAAGTATAACTTTGTTAACTTGTTAACTGTGAGTTTTTGTTTTGTTAAACTTATCTGGTGTGCGGGTGTTCTGGCGAGAAATCTATTTCAAAACACATAAATAGAATTAATCAGTAATAACTAAACATACAATATATAACACTTAAAAGAACTGTAAGAAAAACCAAGTTTAAAAAACAAAATGACAAAATAAAAAGAAAACATCCCAAAAAAATCTCAACTTATTTACCATTAGTACTCTTTTTCTTACTAACTCTTCTTTTTTTATTATCATTACCACTATTAGTTGAAGCATATTGACCAGGCAATGATTTACCAGAAACAGCCTGATGTTGTTGTAACTGTTGCATCTGTTGTTGTTGTAATTGTTGTTGCTGAGCAGCCAATTGTTTCTTAGTTGGTTTTCTAGGTCTTTTATTAGATTTTTTATTATCACTAACATTATTACTATTATTTAATTTTGGTGTTGAAGGTTGAGTTGAAATAGGTTGTGGAGTTTGTGATCTTTTAACTGAATCAATCATAACTTGTTGATTTTGTGGTGACATTGCTGATTTATTATCTTGTAATTGATTATTGGTATTATTATTATTATTATTATTCATTGATAATGATCTTGATTGTTGTGCTGCAACAGCAGATGCCATTTGTTCTTTTTGTGATTGATTTAATAATCGTTCTTGATTAATTAATACACGTTGTTGAGCAGTTAACCCACCTAATAAACCATTCATTGTATTATTATTATGATTACCATTATTCCCAACATTTGAATTTGAATTATCATTAGTTGAATGATTAATATTTGTATTTGATGAAGCAGCTTGTTTAATCATTTCAACTTTTTGTCTCCACATTTCAATAAATCTTAATCTTTGGAATTGACCAGATTCATTAATTGGATAATTTGAATTAATTGATAATTTATTTGAATGAGAATAAGTATCATTTAATATAGTCATTATTTGTTCATATTTTGAATTTGAATGTTCTTGATCTTCATGTAATGGTTTATAAGGATAATTTTCATAATTTAATTTAAATTCTGATGATTTTAATTTATTATAATTAAATGAATTTGATTTATTTAATGATGATTGAATTAAAATTTCTCTTTCATCATTTCTATAAATATAATCCATTTTATTTAATTTTTTATTAAATTTAGGTTTAATTAAATCATTTGGTCTTAATGATTCATCAAAATGATAAGGATTTAAAATTGGTTGTAAATTTAAATTTCTATTAGTTGCAGTTAATATTTCACTTTCAAAAGTTAATGCAAAAGTATCTTGAAATTGTTGAGAATCAGTTTGAAATGATAAATCATCATATGAACTTAATTGAGTTAATCTTAAAACAGTTCTATATTCTTTTGGTTTCTTTTTATTTTTATCATTAGATTCATTACTTGAATCATTAATCATATTTCTATGATCAAATACTTTTAAAATTAATGATGCATCATGTAATTGTAATCCACCATCTTTAATAACTTCAACTAAAGCTTCTGGAATTTCACCTCTTGCAACATATTCTAAAAATTCTTTTATAGTTTCTGAATTTTTTGGTATAACCATTTCTTGATTACCAAATCTATAATGATTTTCATGAATATGAAATTCTAATGATGGATCATATTTTTCAAATTTTTTTAATAATTCTTCATTAGATTCATAATATCTTTGAGATTTAGCTCTTTTACGTAAATGTTGAGTCATCACAGCTTTTTGTTGTAATGGAGTTAATTTATTAAATTGTTCAGTTGATAACCCCAGTAAAGTACGTTGTTGCTGTTGATGTTGTTGTTGAACATGTTGCTGTTGCTGTTGTATCTGCTGTTGTTGATGTTGCTTTTGAACATGCTGTTGTTGTTGAGCTTGTTGAGCTTGTTGTGCCTGTTGAGCTTGTTGTTGTTGCTGCTGTTGCTGTTGTTGTCTTAATTGTACTTGAGCTTGATGTTGTTGTAATTGCTGGGCTTGTTGAATTTGTTTAGCAGCTAATAAACGTTGTTGTTGTTGATGAGCAGTTAATTGGTTTGAATTAGAAGATTTTCTTTGAACTGGAGAATTAGCCCTTATATTAACAGGAGAACCAGCAGCAGAACCAGAAACACTATTAACTTGTTGTGCTTGCTGTTGAACTCTTTGATGTTGTTTTAACATTTGTTGATGTCTTTGTAATAGCATAACATCTTCTCTTGAAAGTTGACCATCTCTAATCATTTCTTGTAATTTTTGTTGTCTTGAAACACCAGGAGGAGGTTTAATTGAATTTAATATATTCATTAGACGTTGTTGTAATAATCTTTGTTGCTGCTGTTGTTGTTGTTGTTGTTGTTGTTGGTTTGTATTTTGATTGACTTGGTTACCAGTATTAGATCTTTGAGTTAAAGTAGTATCATTTTGATGGATACCAGACATGTTTTGATAATTATTGTATGGAAGTTAATTGATAAAAGAATGAATTGAGAAGGAATTGAAATTAGAAAAAGAGATGAGTGTTTAAAAGTGTAGGATTAGGATGTTTGAAGTATGCAGATTATGAGGCAAGAAGGAAGGTGTGTATGCTTGTAGAAGGAAGCAAAATACAGTTGAAACAGATTTAAAGCAGTTTTGACGTGAAAATGAGACAGTGAAAGATATCAATATCGATTTCGGGCTGTGCTGCACGTGATCTCTGCACGTGCCAACATCACGTGTCTCTGTCACGTTCTCCTATCACGTGCCGCTTACGTAATCCTCAAAATTTTTCATTTTTCAAAATTCAATTTCTGCACCTGCGTTCTGTATTGTCAAAGTGAAACTAGTTGGCTTCGATCCAATTTGGAAAATATTACTAGAAACAGAGTAATTGAAGTGAAGGAGCGTTGGTCAATTGACAATTCAATTGACAAACAGAATGTCGTTAAATTAACTAGATCTAACTGGCTGAATTTAGTAATTGACTGTTAATTTGTATGACACGAACACGTTTGAGAGTTAAATGATTAACTCGAGGTACATAATTAGTGAATTAAAGGGGCAGCTCTGTTCTTACGTAATCCGTGCTTTGTGAAACGATCAAGCCTAATTAACAGCTGAAATTAGTGGTTGCAACACAGTTCGACCAGCTAACTGTACTCAACTCAATATCATAACAGTTATACCATACCTGTAGCAGTTGTTTCACTTATTAATAGCAGTATTGTCGTACCTCAGTGAACAAATTGGAGACTGTGTATATAGTGTCTGCGGCGCCGACGCGCCCACGCTTCCCGCGCGTCGATCGACCCGCAACATCTGAGATGAGTTGGAACTTCAAATACAGGAATTTCACTTTTACTTTGCTGAAACCCACTCCTTGTTCTTCCTTCCTGCCCTCAATTAAGAGTCTGTCTCTATCTCTCTTAGCCAGTGCTTCACTTCTCTTCTCTCCTATATCCATCCTCTTCTTCCTTCTTGAGAATTGCTTCAACTTTTATCCCTTCAATTCCCAATCCTCCCCCTTATAATTGCTATAAATATTTCCTTGTTTTCTTCAATTCAATTGTTGCTTTAAGCTTATAATTATTATATCAATTCCAAATTAATACCTCTTTGAATTCACCCCTTTATCCTCTAATACTATATTACTTTTAGTTTTATAAAATTTTTTTCCCTTTCTCTTTTAAAAAAAAAACTTGTTACAAACCTCAAACTTCACAAAGTTTTTTTATTACCACAACTAAAAAAAAAAAAAAAATTTCAAAAAATTTTCCTAATTATATCCAATTTTTTGAATTAGTTCCCCATTATACTTATAGATTATATTATATTTTATTTGAAAAATTTCTTTTATCACCTTTTAATTTTATTATTATAAGCTCTTTACTTTAAAATTTATTAAATATCTATAAACTTTTTCATACTTTTCTCTTTGATTCTTAAATGTCCATTACTTTTCAACATCCAATTCACGTGGACAATACTATATACCAAGATTCAAATACTGATACTACTAATAATAAAAAACATCCAAATTTTCAATCCTCTAAAAAGTGGCAACAACAACAACCTTATATCCCAAATCAATCTTTTAGACAATATTACTCTAATCATCAATCACATATGATTCCACATAATCAACAACAACAACAACACCATCAACACTCTTTATCAATCCCAAATCAAGTTGGTGGTAATACTGGCAGTGCTGCTCCTAATGGTTCAGGTACAGGTACAGGCGATTTAATTAATATTAATGATCCAAATCAATTTTATTCAACAAATGTCCCTCAACCTCCTCATCCACAACAACATCAACAACAAAATGAATACTTTTATCATCATCATCCAAATGGTAATTCTAAACTATCAAATTCTTCAAGTTTAGAAAGTTCTGATAATAATTCAACTGCGCCTACTAATAATAATACAATTCGTCAACAATCAAATAATAATAACAACAATAATAACAATCATAAACAACAATTCCAATATTCTCCAAGATACCAAGCTGCTATATTATCTGCAACAGCTCATCATCATCCACATCATCGTCAACAACATCATCAATTACCTCCTCCTCCTCCAAATATGGGTGGCATTGGTGTTGTTGGTGGTGTTTATCCTGGTCCACCTCCACCTCCAACTCAACAATCTAATGGGTTTTTACCAAATGGTTTACCAACTCCAGTTGTCCCTCCTCCACAAACTTCTGCTGCTGGTTTAACACCTCAATTAAATATTGCTCCAGGTTCAAATCCAAATCAATTACAATCTCAATTATCTCAAGGTGGTTCTCAACAATTATCAAATGGTCTTGGTGGTGGTTCTTCATCAAGAACTGTTTATTTAGGTAATATTCCAAGTGATATTACTTATAATGAATTATTAAATCATGTTAGATCTGGTACTGTTGAATCATTAAAATTATTACCTTCAAAAAACTGTGCTTTTATTTCATTTTTAGATGAAAATTCAGCAATGTTATTTCATTCAGATGCAATTTTAAAAAGATTAACTATAAATAATCATGATATTAAAATTGGTTGGGGTAAACCAACTCCAGTTCATCCTGTTGTTGCTTCATGTGTTGCCAGATATAATGCAACTAGAAATGTTTATTTAGGTAATTTAGATGAAGATATTACTGAAGAACAATTATTTCAAGATTTAGAAGAATATGGTCCAATTGATACAATTAAAATTTTAAAAGAGAAAAAAATTGCTTTTGTTCATTTTACTTCAATTTTAGCTGCTATTAGATGTGTTCAAAGTTTACCTTTAGTTGATAATTATAAAGATCGTAAAGTGTTTTATGGTAAAGATAGATGTGCTTTTATAACTAAAACTCAACAACATAATGCTGCTCAATATTTAGGTTTAAATCCAAATTCTGAAAATTTATTAAATCAAGTTGATAGAGATCTGATTGCTAATGCTTTAGTTCAACAATCAAATGCTGCTGCTGTTATTGCAACTTCTGCTGGTGGTTCATCAAATTTAGGTAATAGAACAATTTATTTAGGTAATTTACATCCTGATTCAACAATTGAAGAAATTTGTAATGTTGTTAGAGGTGGTATATTACAAAATATTAGATTAATTAATGAACGTCATGTTTGTTTTATTACATTTATTGATCCAATTTCTGCTGCACAATTTTATGCAATGTCTTCATTACATGGATTAATTATTCATAATCGTAAAATTAAAGTTGGTTGGGGTAAACATTCAGGTCCATTACCAAATTCAATTAATTTAGCTGTTGGTAATGGTGCATCAAGAAATATTTATATTGGTGGATTAGATAAAATTTATGAAATTGAATTTTCAAAAGATAAATTATTTGATGATTTTAAAGAATTTGGTGAAATTGAACAAATTAATTTCTTTGAAGAACGTCATTGTTGTTTTGTTAATTTTACAAATATTTCAAATGCAATTAAAGCAATTGATGGTATTAGAAATAATGATGATTATAATAATTGTAAAATTAATTTTGGTAAAGATAGATGTGGTAATACTCCAAGACAATTTCAATTACAACAAAATAATAATAATGGTCATCATCATGGTAATAATAGAAGACAAAATGGTAATGGTGTTATTAATGATGTTGATGAACAACAATTTTATGATTATTCAGATGATCAAGATCCAAATAATCAAAATTCAGATGATGATGAAAGTGAAAGTGGTGTTTTTGAACCATATCCTGATTCAAATCCAATGGGTATTATGATTGGTGGTGGTGGTCATTCATCACATTCTGCAACTGGTTCAATTGGTTCTGCTGTTAGTGGTGGTCATTTAGGTAATGGATTAGCATTAACAGAACAACAACAACAACAACAACAACAATAACAACAATAATAAAAATTATAATTTTTTTAAATAAATAATAATTGATTTTCTAGTATTTTAAGGATTGTCTTTTTGATTTTTGCTATTTTTCTTTTCTTCTTTTTTCTTGTTTTTTATTCAATTTTATTATTATTATTATTATAACTTTAATCTTTATTTTTTTTGATATAGTTTTGTTTTACTTTTTTACTTTTTTACTGTTTGTTCTTTAACTTATTATTATTAGTTTTTTTACAGTTTCATTTTATGTTCTTTTTCTGTTTCTTTCTTTCTTGCCTTGTTTTGTTTTGTTCTGTTTTGTTTTTGAAATTTAATTATATTATTGCTATTATACCTCTCTCTCTTATCTTTTTT
Organism: Ambrosiozyma kamigamensis; assembly: GCA_030572235.1. Taxonomy (NCBI): domain Eukaryota; kingdom Fungi; phylum Ascomycota; class Pichiomycetes; order Pichiales; family Pichiaceae; genus Ambrosiozyma; species Ambrosiozyma kamigamensis. The sequence goes on along the minus strand of JAJLZM010000204.1, from coordinate 109,352 downwards.
GGATTTAATACTTTCTTGATTATGTCTTATCAACCTTTTATTATTATTTTATCTATCTATACTACTATTATTACTTGAGAAACCCCCATAAAAAAAACTTACAACTATCAATTATATACTACTGCTATACTATATACTTACTACACATATAAATATACCTATTATTTTTTTTTATTATTATTGTCTCTTTTTTGTTTAACATCTTTTACTATTACTACAGTTCATTATTTTTTTACTTATAATCTTTATTATCTATCTATAATTCGTTCATTTTAATTCTTTTACTTTTTTTTATATTTTGTTTTGAGTTATTAATAATTGTTATAATTGAATAAATTAACTATATATTTAAATTTAAATTTTAAAAACAATATTAAAAGAAAAACGATATATTGTTTAATTATATATTTTTTTTTTTTGAAATACCAAGCTAGTACCATGTGATATGAGCGTTAAATCATGATTCATGCATCATTGACCATAATCTAAAACTTCTTAAAATACTTCTTCATCAAACTGGCCAAAATGACAAGTCCTAATTATATTATCTATCTGGAATTAGTTCTTCATGATATTCAGCCTGTTCATGAATTATTTAATTCAAATTATTCAATTCTTCTTGATCCAGAGGAGGTGAAAAATTTGTAGATGGTGTATCTGGAGAGATATTTGGAGATGGTGTATTTGGAGAAGTATCTGGGAAGTTATTTGGAGAAGAGTTACTTGAAGTAGTAGAGATATTTGGAGTAATATTGATACTTTCTGAATGTGGTTTCTTTTTAATTTGAGGAACATTTTCTAAACTTTCTGAATGATTAACACCAAAGTTCTTTCCGATAGAATGACTATGAGCAGTACGCTTGTTACTCATATCAGAATCAAAATTAAGTATAACATCATGACCAATGTGATGAATTGAACAATTTGGATAATCTGAATTAATAACATTTTTAACAGAACCAGTTGTTGACAAATGACGAAAAATAAGTAGAATAATAGCAAGTTCAAGTAAAATGGTAATTAATAATGAAGACAAAATAAACAAAAGAAAATCATTTGTGTCATTGGGTTTAGGAATAATTGAACTAATTGGAGTTGAAGAAGAAGATCTGACGATACTTAATGGTGTTTGTAAATCTGTAACGATAATATCATAACCAGCAAGACTTAACGCAACTATAAGCAACGTACAGAAGCATGCAATTACCTCTAATATTTCATCTATCTTCATTGTAGCAATAATAAATTGATTATATAGTGAAAGATGATTTGAAATATTAACTCTGAATCATGGGGACATAGGCTCATATTTATGTGATTTCATGAATCTTTAATGAGTTTCATGGTTTCTGAAGTTTTGATCCCAACGGCATAGCTGAAACAGATAGAAGTAACATCTCTAAAGTGATGGAATATAGTTTTACAGAGATGAAGTGAACCTGAAACTATCACTAAATTCACTAAAATTCAAAAAAACAGATTTTTGTACCGCCACAAACCGTGCCACTCTTTGCGCCACATTGCGACGCGTTATTCGAAAATCGTGTTTTGTGGGCTTAAATAAACCGATTAAAGAGAAGGTACTGCTAGAAAAGGGCAAAAGTACATGTTTTTGCTAAGAAACAGGAATATTATACGACATCATACACTATTCTACATGGCTCCTCAACAACAGACACTAGCAAGGTTTTTCGGTGGTGGTAAAAAATCAGAATCTCCAAAGAAAAAGAGATCAACTCCACCAACTTCAGATGATGAATTTTTAACAACAAATACACCAAAAAAAGCTAAAAAGACTATAGTTCAAGTGGATGCTGAAATACAAGAGACCAAGAAGATCAATGAATTGAAAGATTTAAAAGAAATTTCTAAAATTGAAAGTAAATTGAAAACTAAAGTAATTGTTGATTCAACAAAACAAATCCCATATTCAAAATTAGTTGATGTTTTTAATGAATTAGAAGCTGAATCTGGTAGATTAAAGAATTTAGCATGTGCATCTAAATTTTTCTTAGAAGTTCTTAATTCTTATAAAGATGATTTAGATCAAGCTGGTACAAATTTAATTCATGTTACTTATTTAATGATTAATAGATTAGGACCTGATTATGAACCTGGTTTAGAATTAGGTTTAGGTGAAACTTTATTAATTAAGGCTTTAGCTACTTCAACTGGTCGTTCTACTCAAGATATTAAAAAAGATTATCATAAGCAAGGTGATATTGGTATTGTTGCTAAAACTTCAAGATCAAAACAATCTTTAATGTTTAAACCAAAACCATTAACATTAACTCAAGTTTTTAATAATTTAAAAGAAATATCTCAATCAACTGGTAATTCATCTCAAACTAAAAAAATTTCAATTATTACAAAAATGTTAACTTCATGTAAAGGTGATGAAGCTAAATTTTTAATGAGATCATTAGAAGGTAAATTAAGAATTAATTTTGGACAAAAATCAATTTTAATTGCATTATCTAAAGCAATAATTGAATTTCAAAAATCTAATAATGGTACTAAAAAAGTTAAAGTTAAAACTGATGATTTATCAAAAGCTGAAGAACAAATTAAAGATTCTTTTTCTCAAGTTCCAAATTATGAAATTATTATTAGAAAATCTTTAGAATTTGGTATATTAAATTTAACTGAACATTGTGGTTTAGAACCTGGTGTTCCAGTTAAACCAATGTTAGCTAAACCAACTAAATCAATTACTGAAATTTTAAATCAATTTGATGATAATAAAGAATTTACATGTGAATATAAATATGATGGTGAAAGAGCCCAATTACATTTAATGGAGAATGGTTCATTAAAGATTTATTCAAGAAATTCAGAAGATATGACTGAAAGATATCCTGATTTAGTTAAAGTTATGGATGAAATGAAATTAAAAAATCCAACTATTAAATCATTTATATTAGATTGTGAATGTGTTGCATATGATGTTGAAAAAGATAAAATTTTACCTTTTCAAGTGTTATCTACAAGAAAGAGAAAAGATGTTAAAGAAGAAGATATTAAAGTTCAAATTTGTTTATTTGCATTTGATTTATTATTTCTGAATGGTGAACCATTAATTAGAAAGACATTAAAAATAAGAAGAGAACATTTAAATGATAACTTAAATGAAATTAAAGCTAAATTTCAATTTGCTACAAGAATGGATTCAAGAGATATTAATGAAATTGATAGTTTTTTAAATCAATCAATTAAAGATTCTTGTGAAGGTTTAATGATTAAAAGTTTATCTGGATCAGGTTCATTTTATGTTCCATCACAAAGATCAAATAATTGGCTTAAATTGAAAAAAGATTATTTAGAAGGTGTTGGTGATTCATTAGATTTAATTGTTATTGGTGGATATATTGGTAAAGGTAAAAGAACAGGTAATTATGGTGGTTTCTTATTAGGTTCATATAATCAAGATACAGGAGAAATTGAAAGTATTTGTAAGATTGGTACTGGTTTTAGTGATGAATTATTAATTAAATTAGGTGAATTATTAAGACCAAAAGAATTAAAGAAACCAAAAGCATCAGTTATATATGATAAAACTAATAGTAATGCACAACCTGATGTTTGGTTTGAACCTGAAATTATATTTGAAGTTAAAACAGCAGATTTAACAACATCACCTATTTATAAAAGTGGATCTAAATATTTAGATGGTGGAAAAGGTATTTCTTTAAGATTTCCAAGATTTATACAAATTAGAGATGATAAAGATATTGAAGATGCTACTAGTAGTGATCAAATTGTTGAAATGTATCAAAATCAAGCTGTTGTTCAATAAAATCACCTATTCTTTCTATCTCTCTTGTATATTTTAACACATGACATGTTTACTTTTTGGGTCTTTTCTTTATTCATTTTAATGTTAAATTTTTAGTGTATGGATTTATGTCGTTAATTTATTATTATACCTAATTCATTTCTTTGTAAATTGAATTAAATTCGAATAATATTAATATTAATTTTTGATAATATACATATAAAAAAAGAAAGAGATCACTAATTCCAAAAAAACCAGTTTGTAAAATACAAGATATAGCAATGCCTGAAAAATAAAAAGAACGTATGGGAAAAGCAACTAAATCTGTAACATAAGCCAAAAATCATTCAAATTTCAAACCATCTTCTTTCACAGTCATTCGATATATCAGGATTGAAATAAAAATATAAGTATCTATGTAGAAGCATGAAACCAATAAAAAGCCCATAGATGAATACCTTGAATTTTTTAGAATGATTGTTTCTGAAGTTTTCCCATTTATCAGGATAAACCAATTCATGAATCGCTAAGAGGATTTTTAAACATTCATAGTTGCTTGGAAATTCCCAATAGTACATTGCTTTTATAATGATAATAGTTGGCCATATGAACGGTGTGATTTCTTGAGGCATTGCAAAGAAATGAACTATATCAATTGAAGTTTCAGGAAGAAGAAGTGATCAAGAAGTTCAGTTGTTTTTACATTCTCTCTTTTCCCTCTAAATTTATTTTTCATAACACAGCCAAATTGAACCAATCAACTTACAGGGATTTACACCCCTTGAAAACAGCTGATTGAAACTTGAAACTGAAAGCAAGTACCCGAGCAGCTATAATGAGCTTGATACTGCAAGTGTTGTAATTATATACGCTGAAAACCATGCATCAATCAATTTATAGTTGTTTCTAATATCTGTGCAAAATATAGTATACCCAGGCAGCTTCTACCAGGGAGCCTCGAAGCCTCAGACAGTAGACGCCGCGCGGCAATTTCCAAATACTGGGCAACTGCGGCACAGCGTCTTTAGCGGCGGTGTTTCTGAGTCAAATTTGGGCAATTAAATTGAACAACTTATTTTTTTTCAGTTTTCCAACTTTTCCTATAGTTTTAACTAGTTTTTCTCTGTTTTAATCAATTGTCCTCAATAAGTCTATATGCTATAAGAGCTTGCTACGTCATAAGGTATCCACTATCACTGTGTCTGTCGGACTCTGTCCTTATTTGTGCCAGTTTTAAAATGATAATTTTCTGCAAGTAAGTTTAATTCTTACTACTACTACAGAGAATTAATTGATTACAATATGTTCAATACTTTATTTTTTATATATTGAAGTTTAACTGAAGCTGATTTCTCTATTGATCAAAAACAAATGTCTCCAGTTGCACCACTAAAACGTGCAATCGAAGAAACACCTCCAAAAAATGAATTTGTTTTAAAATTTATCAAAATACTGACTTCAAATGAATTAATTGATGATATGTTTGATAAAATATTTTTAATAATCTTGTTCAATACTATTGATTTTCAGTATGTTACAGATTTACTGAATCGATCTACTAAATTAGATGAATTAATCAAAACTGCTTTATACGTCAAACCTTTTCATATTTCAAGACATTGCTCTCCTTTTAAGTCACAATATCCATGCTATTTTCCACCATGGGGTTTAAAAATTGAAACACTGGGTGGAATGATAGAATCACAAGTCAGGGATACTCCAAAAATATTTATCAATCTCTTTAAATTTATTAGATTGAATAATGCAAAGATTAAATTAATTATATTAGAAGAAGTTGGTAGACCTCGTCAATTCCTTACATATGAATATCTAACTATAATTAATTTCTCTGAATCAATTAAATGGAATATATCTGCACATACTGTTCATTTTTTTCCAAATTTGCTTTTGCTTCCAAAATCTTATTTTTCAAAAGTTGTTCATATTACATTGCAGGATTTGCAATTATTTCATTATGATTATAACTATACTAAATATGGATACGAAGGAAACTCATTTCTTGAATGTTTGTCCCAGCTAACTAATTTGAAACAGATTGAAATCCACTATTCAGGATATATTACAAGAAAACATTTAAAAATTCAATCAGTTTTGAAATCAATATCTAGTACAACTTTAGAATCTATTAAGATTTGCAATAAGATAAATCAAAGTTGTTATTCAACTAATGTAAAAGTTGGACATCTTCTACCTCTTTCAAGACTATCAGATGTTATTAGAGAAGAATTTCCAGACATTAATATAGAAATCTATGATTATAATTTACAAACTAGAATTCCTTCATTTGAATCATTTTTTAAGAATACATTTCATTTGAAAAGTATGATGGTCTTTATAAATGATGAATCAAGAGAACAATTGTTTTCTTTACTTCCATTACTAAATGAATTGGAAATTCTATCCATTGGCTATTCTTATCATTCAATCAAAAATGGTTTACAGGACAATACTTTAATTAGTAAATCAATCAAGTATTTATACATTCATGGAATGTTAGCAGATGCTGGATCACAACGAGCACCAAGATATCTTAACATTGATCTTCAAAATCTTTCAAATTTAAAAACACTTGGTATATTTCATATATGGGTAAGTGCAACTATGTTTGAGTCGATGCTAAATCTTACACTTGATCAATTAATATTATATGAATTAGAAAATGATTTAAATGAAATTCAATGTCCTGTATTAAAAATCAATTTAGATTTAATTAAGAAAATTCATATTGATATAGCTAAGAATATCCCAATTTTTGAAATTTTATCCAAATCTAATGATAACAATTCAAATATTACAATTCATTTCAATAATTGGAAATCAAATCGTGAGATTACTAAGGAAGACTTATTTCAAGAGAATTTTTTAAATTTAATCGATAATTTTTCTAACTATTGTGATAAAATACGATTGCAATTAAACAGAGCTATGATGATTGAAATTATAATTAGTAAAGAAAATAAGAATTCAATTTATGAGTATTTTATTAAATATTACTACAAAAAATCAGTCAGAAAAAATTCAAGATTGACGATGAACTGCGAAAACAAAATCTTAATTTCCTTTCCAAAGACTCATAAGAAACAAGAACAGCAACATTATTTTAATCAATTATCAGTAACTTGTCTGAGACAATTATTGAAACTTAAACACTCTCCAATTCAGTGTACTCGCAATAGAAGTCTTTCTATATTTTTCTTTGAAAATATGTATTATAACATGTTTCCATCAACAACTTTTTATTCAAAAAATACATTTTCACTGTGGATAAAGAAATATTTAAACAAGAATAATTGTTTTAATTTTATAAATATAATTGAAGAATCATATGATGAAGATGTTTATGTTGATATTAATGAAACTGCTAAGGAATTTGAATGTGTTACCATGCCCACTAATGTTTTACTAAAAACAACAACACCCATCATTTATTTGAATGATACACCATTTTTATAATTGAGGTACAGTATATATCAATAGTAGATTCAATTCAATACATGTAAATCATCTACTTTCTTTCTTTCTTTAAATGATTCGGTCTAATTCCAGATCACGTGATGGAGAATTACTCCGACCAACAATTAAATCTTCTGTATTTGCTGTACGTAGTTTGTAACTGTTCAATTTCCTACTATACAGGCAATTAATCAATCACAATGATGCTCAAGTACAACTCATTTCATATGCTCAATCTAGTCAGCTAAATCAGATGTTCTCATTTAGATTAAGATTTCCATTCATTCAATTAAATCAATCAAAACCATCATTTAATAAATTTATTAAAATACTGAGCTCAAACAAATTAATCGATGATATATTCAACAAGATCTGTTTAATCATATTGTTTGATATTCTTTCTTTTGATGATGTTACTAAGTTAATGAATCAATATACAAAATTAGATGAATTAATCAAGATTGTTCTATACTTTAAACCTTTTCACATTTCAATGTTTCAAGGTGAAAAAGATAAATGTTCTCCTTATGAAGCACAATGTTTATCTTATGCCAAACCTTGGGGATTCGAATTTAGAGGGTTGCCTGAAAATGAATATAAAGATACAGAATCAAAGGCTTTGGAAACTCCAAAATCAATTACTAATCTCTACAAATTTATCAGATTAAATAATGCAAAGATTAAATTAATTATACTGCAAGAGCTTGGTAAGCCTTTTCAAATTCTAACTCATGAATACTTAACTATAATACATTGCTCTGAATCAGTTAAATGGGATATATCTTCACATACTATTCATTTCTTCAGAAATTTGCTTGTACTTCCAAATTCATCTTTTCTAAAGGTTGATTGTATTGTTGTAAAAGATCTACAATTATTTCGTTATGATTATAACTATACCAAAGATGGACATGAAAGAAACTCATTTTTTGAATGTTTGTCCCAGCTAAATAATTTGAAAGAGATTGAAATTTTCTATGCAGGATTTATTACAGAAACCCACTTGGAACTTCAATCAGTTTTGAAATCAATATCAAGCAAATATTTAAAATCTATTAAAATATATAATAGAACACATCAAGGTCTTTATTCATTAGATATAAATTTTGAAAATATTATACCTATTTCTAGATTATTAGATGTAATTAGAGAAGAATATCCAAACGTTGATCTAGAAATATATGATTATTCTATACAATTTAGGATTCCTTCATTTAAATTATTTTTCAAGAATATGTTTTATTTGAAAAGTATCACTTATTTGATAAATGAAGAAACAACAGAACAATTGTTTTCTCTGGTTCCATTATTAGATCAATTAGAAATATTATCAATCATATATTTATATGGGTCAATCAATACAGTAGAGCAAAGAGATGACTCTCAGAACAATGATTTAGTTTCCAAATCAATAAAATATCTATACATTTATGGAATTATGAGTGATGCTGAAACAACAAAATCCCCAAAATATGTAGACCTTGATCTTCAAAATCTTTCAAATTTAAAAACGCTTGGTATATTTCATGTATGGGTAAGTGCAACTATGTTTGAGTCGATGCTAAATCTTACACTAGATCAATTAATATTATATGAATTAAGAAATGATCTTAATGAAATTTGTTGTCCAGTATTAAAAATTAATTTAGATTTAATTAAGAAAATTCATATTGATATAGCTAAGAATGTTCCAATTTTTGAAGTTTTATCCAAATCTAATGATAATATTTCAAAAATTACAATTCATTTTAATAATTGGGAATCAAATCGTGAGATTACTAAGGAAGATTTATTTCAACTGAACTTTTTAAATTTAATCGATAAGTTTTCTAACTACTGTGATAAAATACAGTTACAATTAAACAGAGCTATGATGATTGAAATTATAACTAATAGAGAATTAACTAAGAATTCTAATTATGAATACTTTATTACATATTACTATAAAAAACAATTCAATTATTACGATAAAAAACAATTCAATTATCCGTTACCCAAGGACTTAAAATTGTTGAGCTGTGAAAACAAATTTTTAATTTCATTTCCAAATAATCACAAAAAACAAGAACAGAAGTATTATTTCAATCAATTATCAATAATTTGTCAGAAATAAATATTTAAAATCAAAACCCCTACAATGCTTTCAGACGATTCTGAAACATGGATAAATTTTTTTGAAAGTATTTATTATAACCTTGCTATATCATCATATTTTCCAAGAAAATACCATTTTCAAGATTTATTAAAAGGCGATTTGATTCAACATGTTGATTTAAATTTTATAAGTTTAGTTGAAGAGTCATATATTGAGAAGGCTTATGTTGATATTAATGAAATTGCAAAGGAGTTTGAATATGTTACCAAGCCAGTTAGTCATACTTATCAAACAATGTTTCCAGTTGGTTCTTTCGAACTTATTTTATACTATTTATAGTCATCGCCAGGAATGACAACCAGATCTTGATTGATTGTACTATTATTACTAGTGTTTGATTGTTGTTTATTTTCTTTCTTTCCCACTATTTTATCTTGGTTTATTACCTTCGAGTTATATTTATTTTGGACTCTATGAAATAATAAACTTATATGATGAAAGTTTCTTAATAGTTAATTATAATATCTACTTAATGCATCATTTATATAAGTATTTCCTGACGAACTATCACTAGCAACGGTTGAACTATTTGAATTTGTTGAACTATTTGAATCTGACAATGGACCTTCCCTATTATAACTAACTGAAATTGTATGATTTCTAATACTTAATCCATGCTTTAATGAAAACATTGCATATAATTCAGCTGCGTTAATACAATTACTGAATGTAATACGACAACTAGTATCATTAATTAATCTGATATCTTCTATTGTACCACAGCTGTTACCTTTAACAATATCACAAATTTCTTCGACTGTTGAATAAGGTGGTAGACATCTTAGATAAATATTTTTGTTATCTATGTGTTTTAAGATTGTATAAACAGCTGGATTTGATTCTTCAACTAATTCAGTCATTGCATCGACAAACATGATCAGAGTTTGAATTTATATTGGTTAATTCATGAATTCAAGGATGATTTCTTCATCTTATCAGCTACATGTTGTATAACTGTTCGTCATCCGTTGTTCCGGCTGCTTATAACCAATTAGTTGATTTTCAATTTCTCAGGTATAAAAGGAGCTGTTTTCGCTGTTTTTTTTTTTACGCTCTTCTTACATTCTCTTTCTTTCTTTCTTTCAACAATTGCTCAATATTATCAAAAATGAATGATCTGACAATTATTATTTCTTAAAGCTTATCATTATGAATTGGTCTTTTACTACTATGGGGTTTAACTAATTCCACCGATTGAATCTTTGAATCTTCATCTGATCCAACAAAATTTGAAGGTAAATCATTTATCATTATTAGCAACAGCACAGCACCAGCAACAACAATGCTTGTTCTTCTTGAATATTCTACTAAAGAAATCCCTTACCTCTGGTGAGAAAAAACCAGCTATTGCTAGCAAAAATGCAAGTATACTTAAGACAATTGAGAGAATCGTAGCCCAGTTACACGATGTAGCACAACATTTTCTATTATCATCATTAGCAGAAGCATTACCAACAGCATTACCAACAGCAATTGATATGTGTGACAATAGATGGGCACCAGAATCACCAAAATCAGCAAATTCACCAAATTCATCAAGTTCACCAAACTCAACAAACTTATTGGAATTTAAATATAAATCACCTAACAACCTTGAACTAATTGGATAAATTGAGCCATCATCATAGACAATGCTCATTGGTTTTTTTAAAGATGGTGTGTTTGGATAACTGAAACCTGGTGGAATAGTTCCAGGTTTAGAGTAGATTGGGATGATGAAAAGTAACAACCAAATTAATTTGATCATTGTGGACACTGGATCTGTTATGCTGATGTGACTTTTTTTAATTTGAGTCAATTGGTAGGATGGTGCTTTGCTTTCTTCTTTGCTTATCTTAACTATATACATGTACTAGCTATTTATATTTATTTATTTACTTTGTATCAAATCAAGTAATAATGATATGAAACAATCTGATATTAATTAATTACTTATTTAATTTATAAGTTATTATAGTATTTTCAGATGTAACAAACATCATCTAAATGTATTTATTATTAATTACAGGCTCTATAAAATAATGGTATAATAAAGAACAGACTCTATTTAACCTCATAAGATAACAGTTTCTCAACAGCTATTAAAATATCATCACCTTCATTTGAACTACTTCCAACATTATCTAACTTTTCAGCTAAAACATCATCTAATAATTGTCTTAATTTAGTAATCAAAACACCATTCTTACACCAAGTTCTAATAGGTAACCATCCATCCATTACAATACCTGGTGAATTTTTACCTAAAACAATTGAACTTAAATCATAACCAATTTCACCACCAAATAACAAAACTGAAAGAATTGAAGTTGGTGTTATATCATGTAAATATAATTTAGTTGTAGTTTGTGAATGATTAAATGAGATAAATGAAGAATTTAAATTATTTTTATTTGATGAATTAATTGATGGTGTAAAAACATAATTACCATTTTCATCTGTTGTTATATCATTTTCATTTAGTTCTTCATCATTTTTATTTGAATTAAATAATGTTGATGATGGATGTAAAAATGCTCTAGTTGCAGGTAATGGTTTATCTTTATCATTAATTGATGAATTAGGAGTAGTTGGAATTAATTTAGATTTCATAAATTCTTCATTTCTAATCCATATTTTAACTTTCTTTAAATCAGGATCTAAAGCAACTGAACCAGAAGCACTAGCTAAATATTTTGGATTTGGATATTGAATTCTAGCAATTTGTGGATATGAAGATGATGTAATTAATGATTTTAAGATTGAAATATTTTTAGAATTTCTATTAAATGATTGAAATTCTTTTAAATTAGATTTTGATGATGAATAATTATACGGTATAAAGCCTAATTCTTTTAATATTGATAAATATTGAACTCTTGTAGATTGAATATCATTCATTGTTAAATAAGATAAATAATTATGTTCCAAAAACTTTCTTCTGTGAGTAGAAGTTTCAAATTCATTATGGTATTCATTAAATGCATTTAAAATTGCAATTAAATCTCCATTACCTTCACTAAAATCACTTTGGATTCTTTTAACTTCATCTCTATTATTATTCTTACCTCTAGTCATAAATGGTGATCCAGTTGTTGAAATTGAAGCTAACGTTAAACAACTTTCTAAACATCCAAATAATGTACCATAAATCAATAATTTACCTGATTTTAAATCTGTTGGAATCATGGATAAATAAGAACCTAAATTAGTTAATATATCATGATTATTCAAAGCACCTAATTCAATTAATGAGAATTTAGCATTATTAACATTAGTCAGTGAAGGAGGATCTAAACCTAATTTTAAAAATTCAAAAACATTGGAAATACCCATTGATTTAACAACTAAATAAATGGATTCTAATTTAGTTCTTTTAATTTCTGGGATTGGATATTTCAACATAACTTCATTTTCAATTTCTTTTGTAAATAATTTATAACAAAATCCATTTCTAATACGACCAGCTCTACCTCTTCTTTGATTTGCTTCAGCTTTTGAACACCAAGTTTCTAATAATTTAGTTGTATTTGATTTGGAATCATAATAAACTTGTTTAACTTTACCAGCATCAACAACACAAACTGCATCAGGAATAGTAATAGAAGTTTCTGCAATATTAGTAGAAACAACAATTTTTCTTTTATTTGAAGGAGGATCATTAAAAATTTGTTTTTGATCAGATGAACTTAACGTTGAATGTAAGGGTAATAACCAAAATTTAGAATTTGTTGATAATTCTTTAATACATTTGTTAATTTCCATTAAACCAGGTAAGAAAATTAATATTGAACCAAAATTCTTTTCATTATCTAATTTTGAATCAATTTTTTCAATTAGTTTTAATATTAAATTATAATTAATATTACCATTTTTGAAAAATTTAGAATCTGATTTTGGTTGAATTTCTTCACCATCATTATTTGTAATTTTAAATTGTAAAACTTCTAAAATCTCATCTAAATAATAATCAACTATAGGGAAAGTACGTCCTTCAATATGTGAATGAGAAATCTTTGAATCAAAATAATTGTTGAAAACATTAACATCAATTGTAGCAGACATTAAAATAATTTTTAAATTTGGGAATTTATTTATAATTTTCTTTAATATTATTAACAAGAAATCACTATCAATTGATCTTTCATGAACTTCATCAATGAAAATATATCCTAAATTTTTAAAAAAATCATTATCATTATTATTACTTTTATTACTACCAATCAAACTTTGAATCATTCTTAATAAAACACCTGTTGTTACAAATGAAATTCTTGTATCTTTATTAGTTTTATTTTCACCTCTAATTATATATCCAGTTTCATCACCACATTTAGTAACTCTTTCATCAGATATTCTATCAGCTAAACCAATAGTTGAGATACGTCTTGGTTGAGTACATATAATATTAGTTTTAAAATCACCTTTTGAATTCAAATCATCTAAAATAAATTGGACAATTTGAGTTGATTTACCAGAACCAGTTTCACCAGTGATTAAACAAACTTTATTTGAATTAATAATTTTAACTATATCTTCACGTTTTTTCCATGCTGGTAACTTAGATCTTTGATTTATAGAATTTTTAAATTTTGAACTTGTAAATCTTTTATTATATTCCGTTGATAATGATTTACATTCTGAATCAGATCTTGTTGATCCATTTTGTTTTGATCTGTTATTGAATCTTTTCCCATTATTATACTTCTTATTATTTGAATTAACAGAATTTTGTTTTATTATGGCATTAGGATCATATAAAGGACCGGGGTTTTCAATCAATCTCTCTAAATTCATTTCAAGCCAGTCGATACAAGTAAAGATATAAGGCACACCTAATACGTTCATATCATTAATTAAATAATTAGATAATTGAATTATAGAATTAATTTTAATATAATTAGCTAATCTATTTTCATTTTCATTAATAACAATTAAATGTAATCCAATTAAATCAAATGGATAGTTCTTAGATTTATAAATTCTTAAACTTAATTTATTTTGTAAATCATTCTTCTCTGGTTTTAATAAAATTTCAACAATTTCATTTGAATTGGTTTCTATAAATCTATCGGATTCATAAATCACTTTTAATCCTTCAATTTCTTCCAACCATTGATCATCACTATCATCACATTGTTCAACATTTGTATTATCAAAATCAATCAATTCATTAGATAATTTAACACCTGTTTGAACTTCATCATAATCATTATTCTTTAAAACTGCTGTAACATCATCAACACTATAACCACCTTGAGTTAATCTTTTAATCATATATTCTAATTTAATATCTTTCTTAACTAATTTCAATTGAATATTTGAATCTTTATCAGATTTAACAAAATTAGAAGGTAAGTCATCTTCAGGTATATGCAATATAAGCCAATCCAAAGTATCTTGAAATGAACTTGTATACTTTAATGATTCCAAAACATGAACTTTTTTAAATCCTAATTTCAAAAGTAAATCTAAATATTCAGTTGGTTGTTTAGTATTAGTTGATGTTGTTGTAGTTATCCAAGATATATGATGTTTAATGGAGTCTTCTATTTGTTTTCTTAAATCTGGATTTAAGTCAATAAATATAGTTTCATCCCATACTTTTCTTGGAAATCTAGTTTGTTGATATAACAATTTCTTATCAAAAGCTGAAAATCCCGAATCTCTATTATTATTATTATTATTTCGTATTGTTGAATTAGATTTATTAGTAGATGATGAACCTATAACAATTGTTTGTTTCTTAGTCTTTTCTTCATTAGATCTTTTAGCGTCCAATTCTTTTTTATGCTTTTCATCTAACTTTCTTAATTCAATGATATTTGCAAAAGGATTGGAATTATATATTAATTTAGCTTTTTCAGGATTAATTTTAATTAATTTTTTTCTTTCAATTTCTAAATCAGCCCAAATTGTTTTATGATTTGAAGGTAAAATCATTTGTAAATTTTTATCAGAAGCAATTCTATGTAATGCATAAGTAGCAGCGAAATGTCTTGCTTCTAATGGAGTTTCTTGAGGTTTAATTATATTCTTATCAGTTATCATTTTAATTTCTAATATTTCTTGAGTTTTTGGATTTTTCCATGATAAAATTGCTGTACCTATAAACCCATCTTTAACTCTACGCATATCATATTCAACTTTATTCCATTTTTGTTTTTGGCAATGTTCATGAAGTAAAGAGCCCGGTAATTTTCCTGTCCAACTTGAAGATTGTGCAACAACTGTTCTACCTGTTGGTTTTTTAACTAACGGACTAGTATCATTGTTATCTTTTGAATCATTTTTCTTGCCTTTTTTCTTACCTTTTGAATCTGGTTCTGATGGAGTGGGGGCAGGCGAGTTTGCCTGTTTCTTCTTAGCCATTCTTGAGTCCAGTAATTGGTAATTGTAAGTAGAATTCCCAATTTCCCATTTATTCTGTTTATTTCAAGATGATTCGAAATAATTTTTAGCGCCTTTGAATCAAATTTATCAAGTTTACGTGGTTTTCAGAGGATTTTGGAGGGTTGTAGGAGGGCATGTGAAGATGAATAAAGCCATATAGAGAGAAGGAGATGACACTGAGATGACACTGGGATGATCTACAACCTGGTTGGCCCACCTTAGCTGTTGTTTCTGGTCCTCTTCTGCTCCCTCCCGTCCAGCCAATCAGCGTCGTTTGAGAGGTAAACAGAGCAGTGGCGCAGTACATCAGCCACTAGTGGCGCACACCGCCTCGGGGTTTGAAATGGCCGTCCATTTTGCACTCCTGTTTCTGTTGTTATTCCTGTTCCTTTGCCATCCACAGGGATAAGAGACTGTTCAGCACCACCAGAAACCTCTCTAGGAAGCATCGCTGTTTAAATATACTCCAGCTGGGGAAAAAGAACATTTATTCACACAGATATCCAACTAACGAACTTATTACCACTTACAGCATCTTATCATTATCTAATTAACTAATCAATTATATCCACAGTCTCCACAATAAACAATAAACAATCTAATTTATACAGTCATAGCATCAACGTTTCTGCTCATATCATAAATCATTCCCTGTATCTTTCCTTTCCTTCCTTTTTCAAAGTATTTTCAAAACTCTACCTTTGAAAAGAACGAAAAAAAAAATTCAAAATTTCTTCATGTCTTCTTCTTCTTCAACACCCACAGCATCATCTTCTGTTCCCTATAAACGTGAAAGATCAGATGTCAAGCATGTCTCTAGAGCTTGTTTGGAATGTAGAACTAGACATTTAAAATGTGATGGTAAAGAACCAATTTGTTCAAGATGTATAAAATTTAATAGAGATTGCCAATATGTTAAATCAAATAGAGGTGGTTCAAGAAAGAAAGGTGTTTCTATTAAAAAACAAAAAATAACACATAAGCATAGTGATGATGTTGATAGTTTTATATTACCTTGTGTTAAAAATGGTTTACCTGAATTAGCTAATAGAGACGTTTGTAACAATCAATGTTTAGAAAAAGATACTTTTAATAAATTACCTCCTTGTTTAACAGGTGTTAAAGTTCCTGAAAATAAAGAAAAAGATAATGATAAATCAATTGATTTCCATCCAACTTTTAATGAATCAAAAGAAAAATTAGCAATTGATATAATATTTGATCCTAATTTTTTGCATGATGATCCTTCAGATTATTATATCTCTCCAGCTTTAATAAGAAATTTAGATATAAATTCAATTGTTAATACATATTATAAATATATGCAAGAAATTCATCCTTTTATGCCTTTAAGAAGTGAAATTATGGAATATTTAGATTCAATACCCTATAAATATGATTTATTATTAGCAATGAGATTAATTGGTGATGGTCAAGCTTCAAGTATATATAGTAAAGATGTTGAAACTGTCAATTTCTTAGTTACAAATATTTTAGATTATACAAAACAAGTTGGAAAAGATTTTATCTCTTTACAAACCATATTAATATTAGCTATGGTTACACATATTTCTTCTTTACATGATATATCTTTACTGTTAAGAGAAACATTAGTTTCATTAGCTTTAGAATTAAAATTAAATTATATCGATCAAGATAGTTTACCTCCTGTATTTATGGATGTTAATGGGTTTGTTACAGAATCTGAAAATAAATCTAAAAATGGTATTAATTTAATGAATACACCATCAGAAGGTGAATCTAAAAATGTTTTAAATGAAATATTATCTTCTAGAAGAACGATGAATATACCTAAATCAATCATAGAAGATACAATTAGAAGAACACTATGGGAAATTTATTTTTTTGATACATTAAGTGGTACAGCATCGGGTCAATCAACTTCATTAATTGCATCACAAAAAATGTTATGTTTTTATCCAAAATCAATTCCATTAAACAAATTTGATTATAAAAGTAGAGCTGAATCATGTAAACTAGTTAATGATTCAATTAAATTAAATGTTGCAATTCAAGCTAATAAAGAAGTTCAATCACATTTAATTCATATGACTGCAGCAATTGGAAATTGGGAAATGAGAATTGAAAACCCTGATGCTTTTAATGCACCTTATTTGGTTAATGCAAATGGACAAGTTAATGAAGGTGTTCATCAATCTATAATGTTAGTTAATTATGCTAAGATTTTTACTCATAGACCATTTTCTTATTTATGGAGACCTGATATATCAAGACATCCAAGATGTTCAGATGAAGATGGTGTTTCTGATAATTGTCAACAATTAAAAAAACAAAATGTTGATTCAAGAAAAATTATAGAAACTAGAAAAACAATTGAATCTGCATCATCTGTTGTTAAAGCTTTATTAGATACAAATCCAGCAAAAGTTTTACAAAGAACTCCATTTTTAGCTTGTGCTTTAGCATTTTCATGTTTAGTTCATCTGAGTGCATATTCTTGGGTTGAATCAAGTTTACAAGTTTTAGATGAAAATCAAGAAACTTTAGGTGTATTTAAAAATAGTATAAGTGAAGATGAATTAGATATCTATACAGAATATATTAAGCTTGAATTAGGTGGTATTTTTCAAATTTCAAGACATTGGTCATTATCAAATAAATTAACATCACATATTAGAGATACATTAATAAAAGTTTCCCCAAAATTATTTAAAAGAGTCCAATTAAGTCTGCCTGATCCACAATCACAACAGCATAATCATCATCAACAACCTCATCAATCAATTCAAATTAATAATAATCCAATTAAACCATTTAAAAGAACAGATAATGAAATGAATAAATTATCATCAAGATCTATATCAGTTACTGATTCAGGAACAACAAATACAAATGATTTGTTTACAGCTTCAGATACTGCATCTTCAATTAACGATAATCCAACAACCGGTTTCAATACACCATTAAGTAATGCTCAACCTTTAGTTAATGATCGACAAAACATTGGATTTCAAACACCTTCTGTTTCAAATAATAATAATGAAATGAATGAAATTGATTTTAATTTGATGTTTGAAGGTGATTTAGACGGTTTAAGTCCAAGTTCTGAAACTGGTTGTGACTGGGTTGATAAACATCTTTTTGAATTTGATTCTTATAATATAAATACTTGATTATTACTGGTTTTTCTTTGGTCTATTTTGGGTATGCTTTTTTATTCTTTTTGTTCTATGTTTTGTTTTATTATATCTGCTTTTTTTATCTTTTTCTTTTTAATACATTAGTCATTTTGTCCTTAGGCTTTCTTCATTCCTTATTTGTTGTTTTTGCTTTATTTATTTATTTGTTAAGATTTATTTATTAAAGATTTTTATTTTATCTTACTTATTATTATTATTATTATTATTATTATTCTCTATAATCTTTCTTATGTTGGCATAAGGTTTTGTTTGTTTGTTTTATTTATAAATGATGGTTTTTAATACCAATATATACTAGTAATAAACCAGCTTAAATAGTAGATAGTATATTTTGTGTAGCGCACGACTTGAACCTTTATAGGGAAAAAATATGTTGATCCTTAAATTTGGTTCACCTAGCACCTATCCCCTTTACTTTTCTGCTATCAAACTAATCAAGCCAAACTTCAAATTATCTAAAAGAATTAAGGAGCTTACTTTAATCATGCCCAACATTTTCATTTCAGTTAACTATACTGATTCAAGATCAATTTCAGAAACAAAATACACCATACCCTTTAAAATCTTAAAATATTTATGTTCTTCATTATTAACTCAGGCTACTCTTCTTAAATTATCACTTTGTTCACTTGTCTCTTTAACATTACTGGTTATTTTAGAAGATGAATATTCTGGATTGGAACCACAATTTATTGACCATAGCGGTGCCTGTACTATCAATTTCTTGAAAATTTTTATGAATGCTTTTAATGTCACAAATCTTAATAAAGAGCAATCTGTATTTTCATTAGTTACTGATTCGGTTTACTCTTTGGGACAACTTCTTATTGGGCTTTAATTCTTATATATATTGTATTCACATTTCAGATATCAAGTCTGAGACTCCTCAATCATCAACATATTTAAACACATGCTTCTTTATTATTTGGATTAGTTGTTTATGTCATGTTTTAACCGGGAAATTGGATAATAAAAAGAAATTGGCCAATAAATTCATTTGGTTAATAGATCTTGCTACAACAATGATTAGATCAACTGATTATTTTCCTGGTGATAACCTTCTTGTGTTTCCAACTATTCAAATTATGACTGATTCAATCCCACTACTTCCAAAAGTTGCTACTTTAGTCTCAAATTTTCATATTAATTACTTTAACTTTTATCTCAGCTATCATTAATATTCTTATTAGGGTTTTAACATTATTTTGTACTGATGAAGAAACAAATATTCTTTTTGATAAGATTTATTTCCATAGATTTGGTAATATAATGATCCTTTCACTCTTTCAAATCAATGCTTTTGCTTACTTTTGGTTAACTTATTCAACTCTAGGTTACAATTATAGTAGATTTTCCTTTTTAGTTTCATCAGTTGCACTTATTGAATTCATGGGATACATTTCCATGCATGTGACAAAGTTCATTTTGAATGCTTATTGAAAAATATGTTTTTTGCCGTATATTGTTAACTACTAGTGTTACATCACTCTTTGCTATAATTAAATAACTTATAATTAACCTGATTTTAATTCTATAACTTGCTTTTTATTCTACAGTAGTTTGCTTAATTGTTTTACTGTCTACCTGTACGTATAATTTGTAAATTGAGGTTCAATTGAGGATCAAGTATGTTTTGGGACAGACACGACTTGAACCACGTAGCGCGGAAAAATTATAGGAGTTGATCCCTAAATCTGGCTCTTTTGTCCTCTTCCAAACTTATCAACCCAAACCAGAAATTAATCAAAGGCCAAAATAATATGTTTAATCCATATCATACATGTATTGTTATTGGCTGTTTGATTAAATATTTCTTATGTATATTACTATTATATAGGTTAATGCGTTTAAATTATTTCACCTTCTATATATAATTTACATTAATTGCAGTATTGTACTAATTCTTAATTATACAATATAAATGTTTGGTCAGACTCATTGAGTAATTTGAAAAAACTATAAATCTTAAAGTAGCAAATAATTAGAGACACATAAAGAGAGAAGAGAACATAAAACTAAAAGCAATGTAATAGAATTGTAAATATAAAACATAATATACATAAATGCAGGCAAAATTAATCATGAGACAAAGGAGCAATTAAATCTAAAGTTCTATTTAAAATACCCTCAACTCTACCTCTCAGTGGTGCAGAATTACAGGTAACTTTAAAACGTTCATAATCAATTCTAGCTTCATTTTTACCAATTTTTATTAAACCATACTTTTCATCTGGATAACTAGTAAATGAATCACCAAACTGAACTTTGAACGAATCACTTAATCTTTCCAATCTAGTTGATTCTTTATAATCAGCATGGAGTTCAGGTTCACCTATATTATTTTGCTCTGATTTTATCACATTTGTTTCTTCTGCTTTTACACCAACTTCCTCACCTTCTTGTTTTATTTGCTCGCCATTTTCATTTTCATTTTCATGTTCATGGTTATGTTCATGTTGATTTGATGATATTTTAACAGATGCAGGAGATGAATCACAACTCATTAGTATAGCAATCGCAGAATCAGCAATTGTATCCTCAAGCATACCAGATTGCCATTCAACACTAACCAACCCATTTTTTTCTTCTAATGTAATTTGAACTGATCCCATAACTTCAAAACAATATTCTTCAGGTTCATCAATTATAACTTTCACATAACCAAACATTTGAGTGAATTGCCAATTAATTAAATGTTTATTTGCATTACAATGCAGATTTTGTTTTTGTTTAACTATTGTTGTTGTTAATCCAGAGAATTCACGTAAATCTTCAACTTTTAATAAGTTTAAATCAAAGTTCTTTTGAACCAAAACACCATTAACAGTTTGTTTATCTTCAGGTAATGAACTTGCTAACTGTCCCATGACCTTAACAACTTTAATTCCTTTAAACTCTAACGATAATTTACTGCCATTTCTAGGATTGAAAACTTTAACTTCATCTTCAGTATTTTTTAATTTTTGATATTTTGATAATAAAGCAGATTTAAGTCTACCCATTGGATTTGATTCACCATGAACTAAAATAATTGTTTTTGGATTAACTAATTGAATAAATTCTGAATTTTGTTCATAATCAACATGTGCAGCAAATGAGATTTCTTCAACATTCAATCTTCTTGGAATTAAAACATCAGGATCTGCAATTGATGGAATTTCGGTTGGTTCTGTTAAAATATTCTTAGCCATTGTACCTTCAACTGAATAACCAGTCATAATTAATGAATTTCTTGGATCAGGTGCCCATCTTTCTAAAACTTTTCTTGATATACCATTTTGTAACATACCTGGAGACGCAATAACAACACATGGATTTAAATCATCCAGTCTTTCAGCGTTTGGAATATTCTTAATGTATTTAAAATGGAAAGGATTAACGTTAGTTTCTGTGAACTTTTTTCTTATGTTATCATTCATCATATTAATATATCTTTGATAGACAGCCATACATTTCTTAGCTAAATCTGATGCATAAAATATAGGGAAATTTTGTAAATCTTGATGTTCTTGCCAATATTCATCTAAAATTAATAAAATCTCTTGAGCTCTACCTAAAGCAAACACTGGCAAAAGACATTTCCCACCTTGTTGTAAAGTTGCATGTATAACTTGAGTTAATTTAGTTTCTCTTTCAATTCTAGGAACATGTGTAGCAGTACCAAAAGTTGATTCAGTAATTAATAAATCCGGTCTAGTTGGTGGAACTTCAGCAGAACTTAAATGTCTATCTTCTTCTCTTGAATAATCACCTGTAAATAAGAATTTTAAACCTCCCATTTCAACAAAGAACATAGCAGCACCCAACACATGTCCTGCATGATAAGCAGTAAATCGTATTCCATCAACTTCAATTGTTGAATGATAATCAATTGTTTCTATTCTATCCAAAGATTTCATTAAATCTTGATCAGTAAATAAAAATGTATTAATATTATTATCACCATCATTTCTATCAGTTATACTAGTAACTCTAACAAAATCATTTAATAACCATTTATAAATTGCTTTAGTTGGATAAGTCATAAAGACTCTACCTTTAAAATCAGTATGTTGTAAAACATATGGCAATGAAGCAGCATGATCCAAATGGAAATGCGATATCAATAATATATCAACTTTTGACAAGTCATAATCATCATAGAATGGTAATGATTCAACGCCAGAATAAGCTGGATGAACACCAGCATCTAACATAACTACTTTTCCTTTATATTCAACGATATGACATGAACGACCAACCTCATTACCTCCACCCAAGCAATGAAAATTTAGTTTTTCCTTGTCCGAAGTGGAATCAACATTAGCAGACATAGTAGTGGAAATTGAATAATTCTAAGAAAAGAAATTTAGGTAGTAAACACTGTAAACAAACACCACTTAAGTAAAAGATGATGATGAAAATGAATTTTTAAAAAAAACAGAGTGGCGCATTGAAATGCGGCGCAACGTGGCACAGTATTTTTGACCATTTTTTTGAATTTGAGAACAGAACAAGAAGATGGATTATGATTTATGGATATGAAAAGGTAATTCAACGATACAAAATAAACAATCCAATGAGTCAAGCAGTCACATCATCCGTCTCATCTTCAGATCCATTAGACCTCATAAAGTTCTGCTTGGATGAACAAATTTACATCAAATTAAGAGGTGGTAGAGAAATGGTTGGTAGATTACATGTATGTTTTTAATTTGATTTTAATCATAAATAATAAGACAAAATGAATACTAACTAATATTTAGGCATATGATTCGCATTGTAATATCATATTGAGTGATGCTACAGAAACAATATTTCAATTAGATGATACAACAAATGAAATTACTTCAACTACTAAAAAATCTGATATGATATTTGTTAGAGGAGATTCAGTTATATTGGCAACTGATGCTACTAACGTGTAAGGTTACTATTTTTTTTTCTGTCATGGTTCTATATATTGTTTATGTTTCTGTATATTATGATCTTCTAATACACAATATTTGTTTGAGTAACGAGCAGTAGTACTAAACGAATAAAACCAAAATAAAATATTATAAATAAATAGTCCAAGAATAACCAAATAAATAAAACAAAAAAACTTCAACAAAGAAACACAAAATTTATTATAGATATATCAATTAAATAAAATTAAATAGAATTTCTTCTTTCTAAAACACGTCCTCTATCAACTTCTTTCTTCTTAGTTTTCCAGGCTTCTAATTTCTTCATAATTTCAGAATTTTCTAACGATTCATCAACATATTTTTCACCAACAGAGTAAATTTCATTAAATTTACCAAAATCTAAAGTACCATAATTAGCAATAGGTGGTCTTAAATAAATACAACTTTCAGCATTTTTCGCTTTATCTAATGCATTAACTGATGCAACATAAGCTAATCTCATTTGAATATCTGCCATAGTTGGAACATTTGGATGTTTAGAAAAAGGATTTAAAGAATTAAATAAAACCCATGCTCCACTTAATGTATCACCGTAATCCATTTTAGTTCTATCTTCATCTGAACCAACATCAACTGCTAAAATAACTTTAGCTCCTCTTCTTTCCATTTCTTGAACTGTTAAATTATTTAAATAACCACCATCTAATAACAAACTACCATTATCTGTAATTGGTGGTAGCATAGATGCCAACGACATCGAAGCTCTAATATATCTCCATGCATAACCACTAGTATGAATTTCCATTAAATATTCAGTTATATTAGTTGAATTTGCATAATATTTAATCCAAAAATCTTCAATTCTTGAATCTCCAAATGCTTTCCAAATACCTCTATTAAATTCATGCCCTGTAATGTATGATGTAATCGGAATCGTTAAATCTAATAATGATCTCCAAAGTGATGACATACGCCCTGCAAATGTTTTAGATCTAACATAAAGAGGAACAAAATCATAATCTTTAGCATATAATCCACCAACAAATGCTCCAATTGATGTACCACCAATCATATCAACTGGAATACCATGATCTTCTAGTGCTTTAATAACACCAACATGTGATATACCCCTTGCTCCACCACCACCTAAAACCAATCCAATGGCCTGTCCAGTTAAAATTCTAGCTAATCTCATAAAATCATCCTTATGAACTTGCATTGGTTGATAATACTTTTTCTTTCTAAACGATTCTTTAGTTTGATTTAATAATTGTAAAAATTCATTGTTATTCAGAATATTACCCACTGTACTTTTCATTTTATTAATTTTGTTTGAAATTAAACTATCTTTTTTAAAGAACAATGGTCTTGGTGTTGGTATGTTAAGGTCTCCGAATATATTCGTATCTGGAGCTGATTTCTTATTAACTTGCATTTGAATATGATGATGAGAATGAACCCAAATTCTATTTTTAAGCCAACTATTAGTTAATCCTGGTTCAACATATCTTTCAGGATGTATTAAAATCAATTCTGTTCTAGCAGATGTCTTAGATTTAACCAATAGTCTTTCATAATCTCCAATATCAGGTTGTTGGGAAGCATCAGCTAATAATAAAATACAATCACCTTGTTGAATGCATGTTCTAGTCCAATTTGATGAAACAGCAGTATCAACTAAATATAAAACAATATCATATTTTTCTTCTAATTCAGCAAAAAACCCACTTTGTTTCATATTTGCTAATTTATCAAATGCATATTTACCTAATCTTGATAATGTTAATGATTGATCTAAAATTTTAACTGATTTACCAGTGCTTTCTAAAGCTGCTGCTAATTTCTCACCGAATTCTGTAACTGGAACACCTGATTTAACAGGTAGTAAAGTAATAGTTCTAAAATTATTAAAAGCTTGAACTAAAGGTTCATCTCTAATATGAGAAGAAATAACTGGATTAATTGAATTAAAATAAGATTCTTTTGTATTTGATGCATTTGCAACACGTTCTGCAACAATTCTCGAAACATTAACCATAATTGAAGGACTACTCAGAGCAATCATTTCAAACAAAGTTCTTGGAATTCTAGCTAATTCAGAATCTCTGATGGCAACCACTGTAGTTAATCTTTTTGTTTTAGTTAGAACTTCAACTTCTCCTAATGATTCACCTCTACCATTTTCTGAAATTATATTATTATGAGTTTCAATTTTATTATTATTATGAACTTTAGTTTCTTTAATTGATCTTAATCTACCATTTAATACAATATAAATACCATTAGCAGGATCATCTTGAGTGTATAATGAATTACCAGCCATAACATGAGACCATTCCATAGCATAATCAGTTAAAACTAATTTCTTATCTAATACAGTTAATAAATGTTTAGCAATAGCTAATTGTAAAGTTGGATATTTTTCAATTAATGATTCAAAACATTCTCTACTTAAAAAAGCAACATAAACATCAGTTAAAGCAGTAACATTAGCAAAAGACTTTGAACCAATCAAAGTACCTAAATAACCAGCTAATCCACCTTGATTAACATCATTTAGCCATTCTTCTTCATATGTACTTTTATCACTTTTAAAATTAGAATTATTACTATTATCATCATACTTTTCTTTGTTATAGGTTGTAGATAATGAACCTGAAATAACATAATATAAACCTGGAGTTTGTTCATCAGCTTCAATTAATTTTGTACCTTTTGGATAAGATAAAATTTGGATTTCTCCTGATATTTCCTTCTTAATATTTTCAAAGTCCATATAAGCTTTATACTCATTAGCTTGTTTAGAATGTTCATAATCTTCCATTTCTAATGATCTTAGAGAATTAGTTGAAAATGTTCTTAATCTATTACTATTCGAACTTATACTATTTCTTGAAGATCTTGTATGTATTTTCTCAACAGAAACATTATGGTTATCATTTCTACCAATAACAGATAATCCAGCAACCAACGGAGAATTAAAACTAGAACTTGAAGTTTTTCTTTCATTATTAATTATTAAACTTGATTTATCAATACCAATCAATTGACAAAGACTATCAGTTATTGCAGCATGTAAAGTTGAAATTTCAGTTTCCTCATCGTCAGCACTAAATGTTCTATCTCTTAACTCATCTAATTCAAAAGTACTCGGAGTTTTAGGCTGTAATTCAGTTCTTGTTAATGGGGCGCTTGATAATAAATCACCTGGATTAGTTGCTCTTCTTGAATTTAATACAAAATATCTTGATTGGTTATTTGTTCTTGTTCTTGATAATTGCGGTCTAGCACTACTGGTGGCACTTCCAAATTCAGATGTGGCACTTTCATCTGTATCAGAAAATGGATCTACAAATCTAGCACTTGTAGAGACACTATTTCTTTTTGAAATTGGTGATGAACCAATTGAAAACGAATGAGGTGATGGGCTAGCCAATGATAATTCAGAATTCATATGTTTTCTTCTATTTCTATGCGATCTAACTTTACTTAATGTTTCAGTTTCTAATCCTCTATTCTCACCTAAATTATCACAAAGATATTTAGGCAATTTAAAAGAAGCAGTATCATTTAAATTTGATTCTGTTTTCAAAATATCTGCAGTTAATCCAAGATAATTATGAGAAGTTTGAAAAGTGACCCTGTATAATTTATTCAAAATCATTTGAACAATATGTGAAGTTGCCTTTGGAAATTTATATGCCAACTTTGAAAAGTTTTCTCTTGGAATAATTGAAATTGTACAATTATTATTTGGAATAGCTATTAGTTCAGGAAGACTTGGTGGCACTATAGTTGCGTGTGATCTTAAAGGATTTAAAGAAGGTGTAGCATCAGGCGAGACACCACCATTAACCTTATTATGATTCATAGAATTATTCAAACTAAAGTTATCAGGAGGGTTAAATAAGCCTGAGATTGGGCTTCTCATATCAACAGTTGGTATTAGTTCTGGGGTTCCACCGTTTAACATATTTAAAACACCAATAAAGGATGATAAAGGAGTACCACTTTTAATCGAATTTAACAATTGATATCTGAAACCATCAATAACAACAATATCTTCATGAGTTTTACCAACCATAGAAGCATTAAAAACATTAGCACCATTTCTTAAAGTATTTTCATCTCCAACTTTACAATAAACTTGAACTTCACCTTCAACAACAATTGCAAAACCAGAAGTTGAATCATCTAAAAAAATGATTTCACCAGCATCAATTTTTTGAGTTTGCATTGATTTAGTCAATTCATGGAAAACTGGTTTATCTAAATAACCAAATATTTTAATTGCTGATAAAAATTCATCTAAATAACTTAATTTTGATTTTCTTTCTTCTCTTGAATTTTCTAAAAATGTATCAATAATTGGTTCTTGTCTTTTTGGTTCTTCTGGTAATCTTGAATATATAGTTAAATATTTATATCTAATGAAACCATAAATGCTAGCACTTAATATTAAAAGAATTAAACCTAAGGTTGAAAATGATAAATTAACTTGAAACGAGTATGATAATATTGAGAAAACAGCAGTTGAAATAAGGTATAATATTCTTGATACTAGTTGTAGTATTAGCCATGATATATACCAAAATGTCCTTGAAACAATTGAAGCCTTTTCAATTATATCTGAAGTTGGGTCTATGTGCTGGGAAGAGACCAGAGTGGTTTCTGTAACAGAGGATGAAGCTTGGGTTATTGACTCCACAAACGTGCTAACTGGACTAGACATGATAGTAGTTACTCAAAGATCAAAATAAAACTATTGTGAATCGAATTGAATTGATTAAGAAGAATTGAAATATTGAAATTGAAACCGTGTTGTTAGTGTGAGTTGTAACTTGTGTGAGAGAATAAAGAGTAGCACAGCTTTGCTCAAGCCAGTTCTTCAAATCGAAACAGCAGAAATCAATATTGCAACTGATGTTGATAAGTTAAGGACAGCAGTGCAGTAAGGAGACACCTTGTAATTCAGAGATAAGGAACTGCAATTTGTAGGAAATAGAAGAAAACAAGGAAAACAAGGAATCATTTTAATTTAGAGCACATGCTGATTCATATCCGGATACACCCGGATAAGGGCCGGATTGCCGAACCCGGATTCTGGAAATTTCTCTACAAACAACAAAACTAAGTACAACAACTAATTAAAATTTGTATTGGTGCAATATACATAAATAACTACTGTAACTATAAATTCAAATTCTTTTTGAAAGAAATTGTAGGAAGATTGGTTCTTGGGGAAACTTTGAGCTCAAATCTTTGGCTCAAATTGATATTAGTGCTGATTCATATCTTATTAAGTTTTTTTTTTTTGATTCTTTGGAAGTTAGAAGAAGTTGTGAAAGATGAACTTTCTTGTTATGTGGTCCAGGGTTTAAAGAGTCAAATTTTAAAGAATCGATAACAATTGATTCTAATCTTTTGAATTTAGCCCAAGTTTTTAATCTTCAACTGAAAAAAGGCATTCAACTGTTCTTTTGATCAATTGAAAAATATATGGATAAACCTAAACTTGAACAATTATTATTCAAATATCAAAAAATTATTAATAACTTTTGCGTTTGCAACAAATATAGATCAAGTTGATATAATGCTAACAACTGAAAAACCAACTGAATTAATTAGTGCTTTTGAGAGAGTTGAATTAAAAAGTTGAAGATAGGGATATAGAACGATTTTATGGATATGCATCTGAAATTGAAAAGAGCACAAAAGAAACATTTGTCTTCACATTTTTACAATTTTCTAAAATTAGACCTTTTATGATTGATTTCATCATTGACCCAAAATCTAAAAAGTTCAATAATTGTTCAACAGGGTAGATGGAAATCATATAAGATTATCACCAAATATGGACCACTATTTCATTTAGTTAGCAGAGATGAGATGTTAAAAATTTTAAAAGTTACTCAACTCGGTTTTAATTATGAATCAGCCTATTACAAAAGAGAGGTTCTGTTAAGACAGATTGGTCAACATCCTTACTATATCCCACCTCAAATAACTGCTAGTTTCTCTGGTTGTGATTGTGTTGGTAATTAAGAAAGAGAAATTCGATGGCCTTGTTTGGGAAGGTAAATTTGTTTGTAGACATGGTTGTAAGAGAAGAATTAAGTTGTTGTTCGATTTTCTCCACAGAAAATGTTATGAAAAATCGTCAGAATAATATAATCGTTAATAACAGTTTAATCAACAAACGGTTTGAATCAGAATTGTCTAGTCTTTGTTTATGTTTTGGTCAATTTATTCTGCTTCTATATCTCAGTTTCTAGATAAATATTTATTCTTTGGTAGTTTGAACTTTGTGTGGAAGTTCCAAATCAATCTATTATTGATAATGTCATTTAATGTTTAAAAATATAAATTATCATCTTTATAAATTTCAACCAAAGGAAACTCCAATTGGTCATGTTGGAATTCCTCTTCAGTAGAGAGTATTAACATTGATCATGAAAAGGAAAGAAATGGTTGCTCTATCAATTTTATTGAACCAAATTTGACATTTGTATACTTTGAACCATTTGGTTATCTGGTGATCCGGCCATACAGTACTTTGAAGGTACCGTAATTGGATATCAGTATGTAAAAAAAAAAAAAAAGAGGAAAAAAGAGAGTAATGAATTAATGGCATGGAAGATTGATAGAAGACCAAATATCAAGGCGGTGCTTGTTCAACAATTTAATTGGTTGAATGGACAGTGGACGACACGTTGGACTTGGACTTGCTCAATCCAACCTCAACAATTAATTATATACAGCTTGTACAAATGTTGACAATCTTGCTTATTAATAGTTATAGGGTGAGGTTGATAAATCATGATCAAGTGCATTGAATTCTAGGGAAACTTATCTATATAGCTAGTTAATTTCATAAGGTCGATAGTCGTAATCGACGTAATGTTTTATCACCGAATTCGAATTTTGAGTTATTTCCGAAACGCGTAAAATCGATGGCAAAAAAAAGAATTAAGAATTAAGAAGATAAGGATTTGTAAATTAATTGTAATCAGTTTTCTTTATTCAAATTAACTAGTCACAAATTAAATCAATGCCTCCTAAAAGAAAACTAGCTAATAACGCTGTTAAAGAAGTTACCAAGAGAGGTAGAAGGAGTACAACTAAAAAGGAAGTTGAAACAAAGCCAATTGAAGTTGAAGTTGAAAAAGGAGTAAATAAAGAAGATGATTTACTAATACCAATTCAATTAGATTACTTTGTAAACAAATCAACAATTGAAGTTCCAGATAAATTTATAAAGAAACATTCCAGTGAATTCATAAATGGATTAAAATTTATAATTAATAAAGATCCAAAATTATTAAAAACATTAGATAAATCTAATTTTTCAATTTGTTTAAAAAAACCAATTAAAAAAGAAGAGAATTATTATTTTAATAAATTAGTTTCAGGATTAATATCACAACAATTAAGTGGTAAAGCAGCAACATCAATTCAAAACAAAGTGATTGAAAATATATCAAGCCAAAAGAATCAATTACCAACACCAATAGAATTTTATAATACAAATGATGAAAAATTAAGATCATGTGGATTATCAATACGTAAAATTGAATATATTAAACTATTATCAAAAGAATTCATTGATTTAAAATTACCAAATGAATTTTTTGAAAATTCAAATTCAATTGAAATTTCATTAAAATTAATTAATTGTAAAGGAATTGGAGATTGGTCATCATCAATGTTTTTAATATTTGCTTTAGAAAGATTAGATATATTTGAATTAGGTGATTTAGGTATTAGAAGAGGATTAAGTTATTATTTAAAAGAAAGACCTGAATTAATTAAAGAAATTAAAAATAATTTAAATTGGAAAGATCATTCAACATTAATTAAAAAATATAAATTTAAAGATAAATATGTTGATGATTTTGAATTAGTTAATTTCATAGCAGATCAATTTAAACCATATAGAACTACATTCATGTTATTATTATGGAAAATTAGTGATACAAGTGTTGAAGCAATGGGTAAGAGATGAATTGATCGGAATTCTATAGAGTTCATCTGTACACCAGGCTGTGTCTCGATTACGTAATGGGCGATAAACCGTTGAGTTTTCGGAATTTCTTTTTTTTTCAAAATTTTTATTATTAAATTGTTTACTTTACTTTACTTAATTTACTTTACTTCAAGTTTATATGTTACGTGTCTTATTTGCTGATTAGTTATGTACTGAATAGAGAGAGTTATTATTTGCTAGTATTGTTACGTGATTGAATTGATAAGTGAACAGAAATTGTAGAAATTAAGGAGAAAACCTAGAGAAGTTGGAATTGAAAGAACTTTAAGAACTTTTGTAGTTTCCAGCTACTCTTGTAGTAAAACCTGTCTTAATTTAACATTCACATTGAATCCACAACTCCCAAACAACCCAGCCCATGATCCCCATCATTCATTCAATTACCACTGCTCCCACTAATCACCAACATCCCAGTAACACCAGTAATGCTAGTAAATCCAACATTTTTCTCGCGCTGCTCAACAACGGGTCGTGCGCCACCCAGCCTGCTCAACTATCTCAATTGTTCAACCCATTTCAATCTTCTATATTTTTCCTTGATTTCCCAACTCCATTTAATCAGCTCTTTTTCTCTTTTCTTCTTCATCACTTCACTTAAACAAAAGTTAATTGTTCAACTTAGTTTGTCTCTTTAAATTACCACTCCTCTTATTGATTCAAATCTTAATACACAATTAATTTTATTCATTTCTATTTATTCCATTTATTCTAATTCTAATTATTTCCTATTTTAATACCCTTTTGTTTTAAGGTATGTTATTTTACTTTCACTCATATGTTGAAAAGACAAGATATCAACTACTTTCATACAATTTGCAATACATTTTTCATTATAGCAATCAATTTTCATCAATTTTTCAACTACTTTCCAATTCAAATCCAATTGTCTTCAATTCAACTACATGATCCATCAAACAACCTCCTTTACACCCCTTTCAACATCTTCAATCACTTCTATCCCTTTGATCTCACCGCTTGATCTCCGTTACTTCTGTCTTTCCCCTTTTCAACCATATTCCAAGATCTCGAAAAAAAAAAGCCTCACACTCATACTAACAATTTTTTTTTCTTATTATTATTTATAGTGAAAAATTTCCTAGTTATGACAAACCCAACAAATAGACCTTTGGTCTTGACTCATGGTTCTTTAGAATCCACTATCTTAACTCCTCCTGCTGATTATTTATATTATCAACAATTAACTAATGATTTTAAAAAATCTTTACCTGAACCAACTGAAGGTTTTGCTGATGATGATGAACCATCAACTAAAGCTGAATTATTAATGAAATTCTTAGGTTTTGTTATTGAATCAAATGACAATGATTTAGAAAAGAAATCTGCAATTGAATTAATTCTTAATGAATTTGAAACTAGATTTTTACATGATTTAGATATTCATACTTTTGCTGCTAATGCTTTATCAAATGATTTATATCCAACTACTTTATTAAAAATTAAAAATAATTTAATTAAAAATTATTTCTTAGGTAAAGTTTATTTAAATCCTGATTTCTATTTATCAATTAAATCTAATTCTGCTTTAATTAATGCTGCTAAAAATGATAAAGCTTTAATTCATGCTATATTTGGTGGTCAAGGTAATACTGATGATTATTTCGAAGAATTAAGAGATGTTTATCAAACTTATAAATCTTTAATTAAAGATTTCTTAATTTCTGTTCAAAATAAAATTCAACATTTAATTTCAACAACTCCTGAAATGGATAGAGTTTATACTAATGGTTTTGATTTAATTAATTGGTTAGAAAATGAAGATAAAACTCCAAATGCTGTTCATTTATTATCAATCCCAATCTCTTGTCCTTTAATTTGTGTCATTCAATTATGTCATTATATTATTACTTGTAAAGTTTTAGGTTTAAATCCAGGTGAATTCAGAGATGTTTTAAAAGGTACTACAGGTCATTCTCAAGGTTTAGTTACTGCTTTAGCAATTGCTTCTTCTTCTTCATGGGAATCTTTTGATTTACAAGCTTTAAAATCTGTCGAATTATTATTCTATTTAGCTGTTAGATGTTTACAAACTTATCCAAATACTTCTTTACCTCCTTCAATGGTTAAAGATTCTGAAGAAAATGGTGAAGGTACTCCTGGTCCAATGTTATCAATTAGAGATTTATCTTATGATGAAGTTACTAATTTCGTTAAACAAACTAATCAACATTTACCTGTTGAAAAACATATTGGTATTTCTTTAGTTAATGGTGCTAGAAATGTTGTTGTTACTGGTCCACCAGAAGCTTTATATGGTTTAAATTTAAATTTAAGAAATGCAAAAGCTCCAACTGGTTTAGAACAATCAAGAGTTCCTCATTCTCAAAGAAAATTAAAATTCTCTTCAAGATTTTTACCAATTTTATCTCCTTTCCATTCTAAATTATTACAACCTGCTGTTGAATTAATTGGTAATGATTTAAAAAATGCTAATATTGAATTTAATCAAAAAGATTTAGCTATTCCTGTCTATGATACTTTTACCGGTGATGATTTAAGATCTTATTCTGGTTCTTTAGCTGCTAGAGTTGTTGATTTAATTAATTTATTACCTGTTAATTGGGAAACTGCAACTAATTTCAATTCAACTCATTTAATTGATTTTGGTCCAGGTGGTGCATCTGGTTTAGGTGTTTTAACTCATAGAAATAAAGAAGGTACTGGTGTTAGAATCATTGTTGCTGGTTCAATTGGTGCTTCTGTTTTACCAAATGAAGATTCTGAATTTGGTTATAAACAAGAATTATTTGATCATGTTGAAGAACATTTACAATTTGCTTCAAATTGGTTAAAAGAATATCAACCAAGTTTAATTAAAACTAAAGAAGGTAAAATTTATGTTGATACTAAATTTTCAAGATTATTAGGTAAAGCACCATTAATTGTTCCAGGTATGACTCCAACTACTGTTTCACCAGAATTTGTTGCTGCTACTATTAATTCAGGTTATCATATTGAAATTGCTGGTGGTGGTTATTTTACTCAACCACATATGGAAGCTGCTTTAAAACAAGTTGCTGAAAATGTTAAGCCAGGTTCTGGTATTGGTATTAATTTAATTTATGTTAATCCAAGAATGTTACAATGGGGTATTCCAATGATTAAAGAATTAAGAGCTAGAGGTTTCCCAATTGAATCTTTAACTATTGGTGCTGGTGTTCCATCATTAGATGTTGCAACTGAATATATTACTACTTTAGGTTTAAAACATTTAGGTTTAAAACCAGGTTCAATTGATGCTATTTCAAGTTGTATTACTATTGCTAAAGCTCATCCAAATTTCCCAATTGTTTTACAATGGACTGGTGGTAGAGGTGGTGGTCATCATTCATTTGAAGATTTCCATCAACCAATTTTACAAATGTATGGTAAAATTAGAAAATGTTCAAACATTATTTTAGTTGCTGGTTCAGGTTTTGGTTCAGATGAAGATACTTATCCATATTTATCTGGTTCTTGGTCTAAGAAATTTGATTATCCTGAAATGCCATTTGATGGTTTCTTATTTGGTTCAAGAGTTATGATTGCTAAAGAAGCTAAAACTTCTCCAGATGCTAAGAAAGCTATTGCTGCATGTTCTGGTGTTGACGATTCTAAATGGGAACAAACTTATAAAAAACCAACTGGTGGTATTTTAACTGTTAAATCTGAAATGGGTGAACCAATTCATAAAATTGCTACTAGAGCTGTTGTTTTCTGGAAAGAAATGGATGATACTATTTTCTCATTACCAAAGAATAAATTAGTTGATGCTTTAACTAAAAAGAAAGCTTATATTATTAAGAAATTGAATGCTGATTTCCAAAAACCTTGGTTTGGTAGAAATGCTAATGGTGTTTCTTGTGATTTAGAAGAAATGACTTATAAAGAAGTTTTAGATAGATCTGTTGAATTAATTTTTGTTAAGAAGACTCAACAATGGATTGATGTTTCATTAAGAAACTTTGTTGCTAAATTTATTAGAAGAATTGAAGAAAGATTTTCAACTAAATCAAAGATTTCTGTTTTACAAAGATTTAATCAATTAGATGAACCAACTAAGATTATTAATTTAATTTATAAAACTTATCCAGCTGCAACTACTCAATTAATTAATGCTGAAGATATTGATTTCTTTATTGCTTCATGTTTGAACCCAGCTCAAAAACCAGTTCCATTTGTTCCAGTTTTGAATGAAAACTTTGAATTCTTCTTTAAGAAAGATTCATTATGGCAATCAGAAAACTTAGAAACAGTTGTTGATGAAGATGTTCAAAGAACTTGTATTTTACATGGTCCTGTTGCTGCTCAATTCACTAACAATGTTGATGAACCAATTAAACAAATCTTTGATAACATTCATGATGGTCATATTAAGAGATTAATTCAAGATGTTTATCAAGGTGATGCTTCTAAGATTCCAGTTGTTGAATATTTCACTAATAAACCAGCTGTTTCAATCAAATCATTACCAAATGTTTCTGTTGTTGAAGAATCTGATTCAATTACTTATTCAATTAAGAATGCTTTACCAAATGAAGAATCATGGTTTGAATTATTAGCTGGTAATGAATTTAACTGGAGACATGCTTTCATTTCATCTGATAATATTGTTCAAGGTTATAACTTAGTTGATAATCCAGTTAGAAAAGTTTTAGCTCCATCTAAGAACGTCGTTGTTAAGATTACTAATCCAAATGATTCATCAAAGACTGCTATTTCATTATTTGAACCAGTTAAAGGTAAATTAAGAGAAATTGTTAACATTAAATCTACTTCTCCAACTACAATTCAAATGAATTTAATTGAATCTAGAACTGCTGATGGTTCTTCTGTCCCACTACCTTTATTATACACTTATCAACCATCAAATGGTTCAGCTCCAATTTTAGAAGATTTATCAGGTAGAAATGATAGAATTAAAGAATTTTACTGGAAAGTTTGGTTTGGTTTAAGTGAACCAATTGATTTAGATTTCTCAACTGAAGATAAAATTGATGGTGGTTCATTAACTATTACTTCAAAAGCTATTGCTGAATTAACTCATGCTATTGGTAATGCATGTGAATACTTTGTTCCAAGAGTTGGTAGAGATCAATTAGCTCCAATGGATTTTGCTATTGTTATTGGTTGGAAAGCTATTATGAAAGCTATTTTCCCAAGATCCGTTGATGGTGATATCTTAAAATTAGTTCATTTAAATAACGCTTATAGAGTTTTACCAGGTGCTGAATTATTAAAGGTTGGTGATAAAGTTTCTTCAGATGCTGAAATTGTTACTGTTGTTAATGGTGAAACTGGTAAGACTGTTGAAGTTATTGGTACTATTTACAAATCAGGTAAACCAGTTATGGAAGTTACATCATCATTCTTCTACAGAGGTTCTTATAAAGATTTCTCAAACAGTTTCCAAAAGATTACTGAAACTCCAGTTGAAGTTAAATTATCAAGTCCAAAAGATGTTGCTGTTTTAAGATCTAAAGAATGGTTCCATTTTGAAAATGATCAATTTGATTTATTAAATAAAACTTTAATCTTCAGATTAAACTCTGTTAACAAATTTAAATCCTCAAATGTCTTTGCATCAGTTGAAACTTCAGGTGCTGTTTATACTGAAACCCCATCAAAAGAAATTGTTCAAGTTGCTGAAGTTGAATATAATGCTGCTCATTCTTATGGTAACCCAGTTATTGATTACTTAACTAGAAATGGTTCTCCAATTGAACAACCAATCTTATTTGAAAACCCAATTCCATTAAGTGGTAATATTTCTACTAAAGCTCCAACTACAAATGAAACTTATGCTACTGTTTCTGGTGATTACAATCCAATTCATGTTTCAAGAGTTTTCTCATCTTATGCTGGCTTACCAGGTACTATTACTCACGGTATGTTCTCATCTGCTTCTGTTAGATCAATTGTTGAAATGTATGCCGCTGATGGTGTTGCTCCAAGAGTCAAATCTTATAAAGCTAACTTTGTTGGTATGGTTTTACCAAATGATGAATTATCTACTAAATTAGAACATGTTGGTATGATTAATGGTAGAAAGATTGTTAAAGTTGAAACCAAGAAAGTTGAAACTGATGAAGTTGTTTTATCTGGTGAAGCTGAAATTGATCAACCTGTTTCTACATTCGTTTTCACTGGTCAAGGTTCTCAAGAACAAGGTATGGGTATGGACTTATATAAATCATCTGATGTTGCTAAAACCATTTGGGATAGAGCTGATTCACATTTCTTAAGTAACTATGGTTTCTCAATCTTAGATATTGTTATAAATAATCCAAATGAATTAACTGTTCACTTTGGTGGTCCAAAAGGTAGAGCAATTAGAGAAAACTATAAATCAATGATGTTTGAAACAATTGATAATGATGGTAGCTTGAAATCTGAAAAGATTTTCAAAGATATTGATGATAATACTTCAACTTATACATTTAAATCACCAACTGGTTTATTATCTTCTACACAATTTACTCAACCTGCGTTAACTTTAATGGAATTATCAGCATTCAGTGATATGAGAGCTAAAGGTTTAATTCCTTCCGATTCTATGTTTGCCGGTCATTCTTTAGGTGAATATTCTGCTTTAGCTTCCTTAGCTAATGTTATGCCTGTTGAATCATTAGTTGATGTTGTTTTCTTCAGAGGTATGACTATGCAAGTTGCTGTTCCAAGAGATTCATTAGGAAGATCTAATTATGGTATGATAGCTGTTAATCCATCAAGAGTTTCTGCTACTTTCAGTGATGCTGCTTTAAGATTCGTTGTTGATCATATCGGTAAACAAACTGGATGGTTAGTTGAAATTGTTAACTATAATGTTGAAAATCAACAATATGTTGCTGCTGGTGACTTAAGAGGTTTAGATACATTATCCAATACATTAAATGTTTTCAAATTACAAAAGATTGATATCGTTAAATTACAAGAATCATTATCATTAGAAAAAGTTGCTGAACATTTAACTGAAATTGTTGATGAAGTTTCTAAGAAATCATTAGCTAAACCACAACCAATTGAATTAGAAAGAGGTTTTGCATGTATTCCATTAAGAGGTATTTCTGTTCCATTCCATTCATCATATTTAAGACCTGGTGTCAAACCATTCCAAAGATTCCTTGTTAAGAAGATTCCAAAGAGTGCTGTTAAACCAGCTGCTTTAATTGGTAAATATATTCCAAATGTTACAGCTAAACCATTCCAATTAACAAAAGAATATTTCCAAGATGTTTACGAATTGACTGGCTCTGAAAAGATCAAGGCCATTTTAGACAACTGGGAACATTATGAATCAGCATAAATTTTACAAACTTGATTAATTAATTCTATCATCATTTTTTTTTTCTTCTCAAATTGTTTTTAATATCTCACATTCATCTCATCATTTTTTTTATTATTCTACAAAAATATTATATACTATTCTTTTTTAGTTTTTTTTTATCATCCTTTCTTGTTATTTATTTTAAGTTTGCCCTTTTTTAACTTTGCTTTAATGTTTATTAATTTCTTCATCTTTTTTTTTTAATTTTTACTAAGATATTTATTTAATTTTAGTTTTTATTATCTTTTATTATTATTATTCCTTTTTCTTACTATTTAGATTTTATTATTTTATTTGTTTCATCTTTACTTTGTTTTGTGGATTTTCTTTTGTCTTGTCTTTTGTGTTTTTGAGAATTGTTGTTTGCTTGTTGGTTTTGAGGTTTTTTGATCTTATATGGTGTACGTGGTAATGCATTATATAAATTTCTACTTTCTTTTGATTCTGCTTTTTATTCTCCAATTTTTAATTACTTGAAAGGTTTGTTTTAAAGAATAGTTCACTATCTTCATATATAAATTAATATTTACAATATAATTTTGATTCAATATTTATAAACTTTACTATCATAATCGTAGAATCGTATTACTATTTATAAACTTTACTATCATAATTGTAGAATCGTATTACGAATAATGCAGTTTAGTTATTTAATCATTTCTTTATTAAAACTGAAATCAAATATGAAAAAAAATAAAGATAAAAAACAAAGAAAGGTAAAACAGACAAAGTATTTTAAGTTTGTATAAAATAGATACTTATAAAAATATGCTATAATACAAAGTAAAAATATAATCAAAACAATAATAATTAAGTAAAACAATAAATAATTAAGGAAGAAGAAAAAAAATTGAAAAACTGAAAACCTGATATCAAAAATAAAGAAACAAACGCAAAAGGTATAATAAAAAGTATTAATCCATTAAAATAAAAGTTGAGAATAAAAAAAGAAGAAGAAGATTTACAACAAAAACGAAAACACATGAGGTATATAATAACAAGCACAACTAAATCAAATAAAAGAAAAAAAAAAATAATGGAATGGGGGAGATGAACCACTTTATCGATAATATGAAACATCTATGCAGAATGGAATGAAAAAAGAGTAAATAGTATAAATCAAATGAAAGCTGAGAAAAAGCACCAGTCATATTATTATGATTATTATGGCTATTGAAATTATGTTGACTGAAATAAAAAATAAAAAAACGAATATATGCTATATTTTAACAAAAGTGGAGCATGTAATATGGTTTGCGAGTTATTTATAATCATTTGGAATCATCATTGTTTTCACCATAATCTTCACTCATTTCAACTTCTTCGTCTTCAATAAATGATGCATCTTCGTCGTCGTCTTCTTCTAATTCTTCATAATCTTCTTCATCGTCATCATAATTCCATTCTTTTTCAAAATCATCATCATATTTTGGTGGGTCTAATTCAGGAATCTTAAAATCTGATGGGATATCTTTCTTAGATCTTTCAACATCTTGTAAAACTCTTTCTTTATATTTTTCAGTTTCATCTCTGAACATTTTTGAAGCATCAACATTAGCAGGGGAATTAATATTTGGATCATCTAAAAATGATATAATTGAAACTAAAACAGATTCGACACATTGAGCTGGAGACCAATTTTCATTTGATGGTTCGTCACTATACATAGCACCAGCTTCATGTAAAATTGATATACAAATTCTACCATCAGCATAAACATTTGGATGATAAATAGCAGGACTAAATTTGAAAGTTGGAGGTTTAAATGGATAAGATTCTGGGAAAGTCATTTGACATTTTAGATAAGCACCATTGTAGAGGGAGTCCGGGTTGGCAACATAAAGACCAACAGTCCAATGATAAATGTTATCATTCACCAGATCGATATTAAATGCTGGTTGAGACTTGCTTAAATCTTTTAATTCTTTAGTAAGTATAGCTGCTGAAGACATATTAAAAGTTATAGGTTTGTTGAGTGGCGAAAAAGGGCAATTTGAGAGATAACTTGACAAGTAGAAGTGTATAGAAATGAAAACAAAAGCGTAAGTAAATTCAAAAGACTTTTATGAAAGATGACGGAAGGTTACCTTAAACGAACAGAAATTATCTAGTGTTTGTGTAGTAAAGCAGGAAAAGTGAAGGAAGGTGTAAAAAAGAAAAACACTTTTCTGACTTGTTGAACTTGAATTTAGACAGGTTGGGGCGGTGGTGGCGCGGGTTGTGCCGGTGTGGCGGTGCTGTTTTGACCACTACTACAAAAAGTACAATTAATGGAATTTAAAGGTTAAAGACTTAAAGTATCTATGATATAAAATGCATTTCAGGTTCTAGTCCATGCTAAAGGATCAAAAAGAGGATCATGAGAAAATGGAATATTTTTTGGAACTATTTTTGATCTATCTTTCTTTCTAAACAACGAAACACTAATGTTATGTCTCTTAAGAGTAGTACAACCATCTTCTAACTTAAAAACACCCAATCTTTTAGACAGTCTAGGTAGCTTTAATAGAGTATGACAACAATGCTCTAAGTTAAATTGCTTTTGTTGAAAATTTAAAACGAATTCATTCAATTTATTAAACTTAACTTTGGTTAAATCAACTTCTTCTAAAGGTGAAATTATTAATTTTAAATATCTTAATTTATTTAAAGTTGGTAAATCATTGTTTAAAAAATTAATAATTGGTAAGATATCCATATTTGCTAAATTTAATTCTAAAGTTGTTAAATTTTTTGGTGGTGTATTTAATAGAGAATAAAAAGTACTATAAAAAAATCCACAAATCTTAAAATTTAATTTCAAAATCTCTAATGATTCTGGAAAATTATGCCATGAAACTAATTCAATTGATGATTGACTTGATTCAATTATTAATTCATTTAAATTTACTAAATGAAGAAAACAAAGTTGTGATATATATCCAAATGAAGACCATTTCTCAGGTACCCAATCTAAATAAAATGATTCGATACATTCAGGTAATGAATTAATTAAACTTTGAATATTAGCAGTCATTGTGGCATCATTTGACAGGTAATTCTTAGGATTATAATACACTTTAACTTGATTTAATTGTAGAATTTGGGTTGAATTCTTAATTGTAGGCGCATTAACTGATAAATATCCAACTTTCATTAATAAACGAATGATATTAGTAGGAAGTTTAATTGATGTGCACATGAAATCACAATAAACGAATTCTAAATTCTCAATTGAATCAGGAATCATATTGATGAATGAACGAGTTAATAAACATTTGTTCAATGTTAATGATCTTAATTTTATTGGATTATGAAATTTTGGGATAATTTTAAATAATGATAACTTAGAAAGTGATAAAGATTCTGTAAATTCATTACAAATTGGAAGTTTCA
Organism: Ambrosiozyma kamigamensis; assembly: GCA_030572235.1. NCBI lineage: Eukaryota > Fungi > Ascomycota > Pichiomycetes > Pichiales > Pichiaceae > Ambrosiozyma > Ambrosiozyma kamigamensis. The sequence continues at coordinate 66,759 of JAJLZM010000204.1, read as the reverse complement.
TCGGAGAGTGATCACATTTCGATGATGTTAACCATTCAAATTTAACTTTCTTGAATTTATTTTGAATATTATCATGAGTCCACCATTCTAATTCAGATTCCTTATATTCTTTCCTAAATATATAATGAACACCATGAATGAAGTGTAAAAAATCCTTATAAAGTAACAATTTTTCGGTACTTGAATTACCTAATTTAATCTTTAATTCAATTCCATGATGGGAGAATAGTGATATAACATTAACTCCAATTTTAGAAATTTCTAAATTATATTTTGTATTATCAATTAACTCAAAGGTTTTATGAGTACCATTACAAGCCCAATTCTTAATGTTTAAAAGGTCCAAATCATAGAAATCATGAAGTACTATCTTTAAATATTTTAATCGTTGCAACTTTCCCATATTACTTGTAACCAAATCACCAGATGACTGAACATAAATATTTGTTGCACTAGCCATATATTCGTTAAAGTTCCTTTTTTCAGACAATAATTTAATTTCAATTTCATGAAATCTTGAAGTTAAAAATTTAGGTTTGAATAATAATGGTAATGACTGTTTAAAGTCATTTGATTGCTTATTTTGAAACCATAGAACTTTCTTACACTTAATATTTTTCTTAATCATAAATTGAATCAACCTATAAAATTCGATTGATAAAGTTGATATAAATTCAGTTGTTTTGATTGATCGTTTATAATTACCAAATTTAATTTGTAATGAATTACACTGTTCATTAATTATGAATTCACTTTGAATTAATCCTTGTCTTATAATTTCATCTAAACATTTATCTTTTCCAATCATATTAATAATTTGATTTGTTGATAATTCATTAAACAATATTCTGATCATGATTTCATATTTCAGTTCAATTGGTATCGAGGATAGAACTCTAACAACAGCTATAAAAGATAATTCTGAGCCTAAAAGCTGGATATTCACTTTATCATTAATAACATCATTTTTGTTGAATTCTGTTGATTTATTCAATAATTCAAGTTGAAGCTTAGCCATCTTCAATCTTTAATGATTCTGATGAATGAAAAGTTGAACTGTTCATTATGAAATCAAACTGTTTGACTAAGACACATTCATGTATTTAACTATCACTTGGATAATCTAAACCACAACTATAAATGGAAGTTTTAATTCTGTGTTAGTAGAGTGTTACTCTTGAAACAAGTTCAATTCAAATTTGATACGAATCTCTCTCAAATTCAAAATTCATATATTGATATCCGGATCCGAGTTTTATTGCACACACGTGAGATCTACACGTGCATCGACGCAGAATATTCCAGAATTAAACTAAATCGCCACCGACGCGCGTCGGTAATTTTTGCCGAAATTTATATAAGTGAACAACTTTCCATGTGTTTAATTGCCCAAATCTTTGTCTTTTTCCACTTATAAAACAACCTAGACCTGAAAATATGCCAGCTTCTAATAAAGATATCGCTAGTTTAGTTGTGAAATTTTTACAATCTGCTCTGGAAAAAGATGTTGTCCCTGAAGACAACAAAGAATCAATTGAATTTGCAATTGAATCAGTTAACGATGCTTTTGGAATTGATGATTCATATACATTATCTTCATCTTCATTAAGTGGCAAAACTTTAAAAGAATTAATAGATCAAGCTACTTCAACTACAACTCCAGTTTCACAAGCGCCAACTCCAGTTCAACAAGAAACTGTTCCAATTCATATCGATGAATCAGATTCAAAGATTAAAGAACAATCTGAAGCTTTAAAATTAGAAGGTAATAAAGCAATGGCTAAAAGAGATTTCGCATTAGCTATTGAAAAATATACTGCTGCTTTAGCATTGACTCCAACTAATGCTGTTTATTTATCAAATAGAGCTGCTGCTTATTCTTCACTTAGAAAACATGATTTAGCTTTAAAAGATGCTGAACAAGCAACTACTTTTGAACCAACTTACGCTAAAGCTTGGTCTAGAATGGGTCTAGCTAAATACGCTTTAGGTGATGCAAAAGGTGCTGTTGATGCTTATGAACAAGGTTTAAAAGTTGAAGGTGACAAACCAAGTGATGCAATGAAAAGAGGTTATGAAACTGCTAAACAAAAAGTTGCTAAAGAATTAGCAAGCTCTTTAGGCGCTGACAATGATGATACTACTGAAACTACAAGAGATACTCCAAGTACTGGTGCTGCAGCTGGTGGAATGCCTGATTTCTCATCATTATTAAGTGGATTAGGTGGTGGTGCTGGTGCTGGTTCTGGTTCTGGTTCTGGTTCTGGTGCTGGTTCTGGTTCTGGTGGAATGCCTGATTTCTCATCTTTATTAGGTGGATTAGGTGGTGGTGCCGGTGGTGCTGGTGGATTGGGATCACTGTTAAATAATCCTCAAATTATGCAAGCTGCTCAACAAATGATGCAAAACCCTGAAGCTATGGCAGGACTAATGAATAATCCAAGACTTAGACAAATGGCCGAAGGTATGGGATTAGGAGGTGCTGGAGCTGGAGCTGGTTCATCGACTGGTTCTGATGCTGCTTCGGGTTCAGGTTCAGGTTCAGGTTCAGGTTCTAGTGCACCAAACTTTGAAGATATGATGAATAATCCAATGTTACAAAATATGGCTAGACAATTCATGGGTGGTAATAATGGAGGTAGTCAATAATAATACAGTAAATAGAGATCATACACGTTCTGTCTTTCCTATATTTTAATTCTGATGCTTATTTTTTTTATTTATGTTGTTTCTTGAATACAGTTTTTAATTTAATTTAACCTATATCATTAATTTATGCTTGATATAGATCAATCATATGTGCTATACAGTACAGTAAGTATACTGTCTAGTGTAGTTAACAATGGATTTTGATGATGGATCATTTGAACTCTGTTCCGGTCTTAACCTTGGTAGGGATTTGGAAAACATATTGGAATATTGTTTATTCTTTAGAAGAATGTTAATTATCAAATGTTACATTTTTGTTTTTATTGATTGTTATAGTGGTACTTAGTACTAATTAATTTAAGTTATTTTAACTATAGATAATGATTCGAGAAGTTAATCGAACTCGCTAGTAGTTATAAACAATTAAACAAATAGCAGTCATCAACCGAAGTTGGATAGCTAGCTAACTACAGACAGATCTCTCTATATAATAAGTTTAATAATCATATTAATCCATAAATACGACGGAGTCTTGACGTGCCTTGGCACCGTTGGCAGCAGTTTATCCAAATTATCCGTCTGCTTCTCTGTGATAATGTGATATATTGCTTAGGACTCGTTGGGAGAAGTTTTAATTATAAATTATTATCGTCTTAATTCTTTATCTCCATGAGTCCCAGCCCAGATTAACCTCCTTCAATTGTCATATGGTTTAATACAATACTCATACAGAACTGCAATCTTATTTATTATACACACCATATTCAAATCAATATAATCGAATCTAAGATTGAATTAAGCATATGAAGAAGACTCCACCACCACCACAATTAAACAATCATCAACTTACGTCGTACGCTTATCTTCAAATAGATAGCTATATATAATTATTAGTTCAATCAACTATAAGATAAGAAAAAAATATCATATGGTCAACTTTAGTCAATTAATTAAGGTCGATGTCAGTTACAATTTCATGACTCTTCTCAAAACCAAACACGTGGATACCAAATTAGTTAGTTATACTTCCACTCACATGATCAATCCTCTGTATAATCGGTGTATTATCAGGTGACTTATACACTTCTAGTTAATTAATTCGGAGATCTTGCTACTTTTTGAGAACCATGTTCCAGAGAAACGGATACAACTTTTTAGCTCTTAGTTACTGATTCCATTATTATAGATTCATTTAGAGAAATTACTTCTTTATAAACACACTAATTCCTCCTCCATTTCAAATGTTTTTGAAGCAACAACACTGAAGGTTATGTTTGCTTAAATTTCTTTAATTTGTTCAACATGTCTGAAGAAAAGATAATAGACAAGGGTTCTGATACAGGATCATCTACTGGTCATGAAAAGAAGTTCTACCTTACAAAAAGTGCATCTACTCACGAAATCCTTTTAGATGAAGATGAAATTAAAAGAAGATTAGACTATGCTGCAAATCATAATCTGAACCCTGATGATTTGGAATTTGTTTTAGATAAAGTTGAAATGTTATCATTAGAAGAATCAAAAGATATTTTAAGACAATTACTTGAAGATCATAAAGACGATATTAATTTCAATTCAACTACTTTTGCAAAATTAAGAAATTTAATTGAATCTCCTGAAGCTGCTGGTATTGATCCATTAGATTATGAATTTGAAGTTAAATCTCAAGCTGGTATTTGTAAATTCTTTTCCCCATATCCTGAAGTTAGAGCTGTTACTAGACCATATGATGATCCTTCAATTCCTTGTGAAACTTTAAGAGCACATGTTCTAGGTTATGTCTGGGCTGTTATTGGTAACTATATTAATACTTTCTTTGCTTCTCGTTATCCAGGTATTTCTATTAACTCTGCTGTTTGTCAAACTTTATTATATCCATGTGGTCTTGCATGGGCTAAAGTTGTTCCTGACTGGGGTGTTACTGTTTTTGGTACTAGATACTCTATAAGTCCTGGACCATGGACATATAAAGAACAAATGTTATCTTCAATTATCTTTAATTGTTGTATTGGTGCTGTTTATGTCTTTTATAATATTCAAACTCAAACTGTTTTCTATCAAGATACTTGGTTAACTTCAGGTTATAAAATTTTATTAGTTTTATCAACTCAATTAATGGGTTTTGGTTTTGCTGGTGTTTTAAGAAGGTTTGTTATTTATCCAATCGAAACTTTCTGGCCAAGTATTTTACCAACTTTAGCTTTAAATAGATCATTACTAGTTACAGAAAAGAAAGAAACTATTCATGGTTGGAAAATATCTAAATACTATTTCTTCTTTATTGTTTTTGCTGCTAGTTTTATATGGTATTGGGTTCCAGGTTATCTATTTACTGCCTTAAGTTACTTTGATTGGATCGTTTGGATTGCTCCTAATAATTTCAATTTGGCTAAGATCTGTGGTACTCAATCTGGTATGGGTTTAAATCCTTTGCCAACTTTTGATTGGAATATTATTACTACAAATGCACCATTGACTTACCCATTCTATAATAATCTAACTTCCTATGTTGGTATGCTTATTGGAACATGTGTTATTTGGGCTCTATATTATACCAATAATAATAGTACTGGTTATTTACCAATCAATTCTTCTTCATTATTTACTAATACTGGTGAATCATTTGATGTTACTGAAATTATTACAAATGGTAAATTAGATGAAGCTAAATATAAAGCATATTCTCCTCCATTTTATGCAGCTGGTAATTTAGTGCTTTATGGTTCTTTCTTTGTTTCATATCCATTAACGTTCTGTTATGTTTTATTAGATCAATATAAATTAGTTTATAAAGCATATATTGAAATGTATAGAAATTTTTCAAAAAGTTTCCTAAGTAACTTTAAACATATTGGACATGGTTTTAAATCTTTATTTACTGGACATTTTAAAGAAGCGGGTTCTGAATTTGGAAAAATCTTTTATGATTCTAATATTTCAATTTATGAAGGTTTCGATGATCCATTTACAAATATGATGAAACAATACCCTGAAGTTCCAGATATTTGGTTTTATTGTATCTTAATTATTTCATTTATCTTTGCAATTGTTTTGTTGTGTGTTTATCCTGAATTAGAAACACCAAAATGGACCATTTTCTTCGTTATTGCTTTAAATTTTGTTTTCTTAATTCCAATGCAAGTTTTATCTGCTACAACTGGTACTACTGTTGGATTAAATGTTTTATCTGAATTAATTTGTGGTTATGCATTACCAGGTAATGGTGAAGCTTTGATGTTTGTTAAAGCTTTTGGTTATAATATTGATGGACAAAGTGGTAATTTCATTTCAGATCAAAAGATGGGTCATTATTCACAAATTCCTCCAAGAGCACAATTCCGTGGTCAAGTTCTAGGTACTATTATAATATCATTTTTAGGTTACAGTGTTGTTGATTGGGTTGATACACATATTAAAAACGTTTGTACATCAGAAGCTGAAAATCATTTCACATGTGCTTCATGTATGTTTTCTTTCCTTCAAATATTTTAAAATTCTAACTTAATTTACTAACTTTACCTTTTTTGTTTTTCCTATAGCTTCCGTTGTTTATTATTCTGCTTCAGTTGTTTGGGGTATGATTGGTCCAAAGCGTATCTTCTCTCAACAATATCCAGTTTTAAAATGGATGTTCTTGTTTGGTTTCTTATTAGCTCTAGCTTGGTGGTCTATTAAGAAATATGGTCCAAAGATTAGAGATTTTACAAAAGAAAAAGCATCAAGTGGTCTCTACAATGCTTTGAATAGTACTATTTTCACACCTATAAGTTACTTAAAATGCGTTCATCCAGCTTTAGTTGTTTTTGGTTTTATGAACTTTGCTCCATATAATATTTCATATTATACTGTTGGTGTTTACTTATCATTTATTTTCATGTACTATCTAAAACGTAACAAGACAGCATGGTGGGAAAAGTATAACTATGTTTTAGCTGCAGGTTTAAATGCAGGTTTAGCTTTCTGTGCTATTATTATGTTCTTTGCTGTTGAATATCATGAAAAGGATGTTACTTGGTGGGGTAATACTGTCGATGATATTGGTGTTGATGCTGGTTCTACTGAAAGAACAACATTGCTTACTGAATTACCTGCAAAGGGTTACTTTGGTCCAGATACTTGGTATTAGAGTCTTTTTTTTTTTAATTTAAAGCTTTATTTTTATTTCACTAGTTTCCATTTTACATTATAACGTACGTGGCTTTATATTTTTATATTTTTATTTGTTTTTCTTCTTATTATCTTCTTATACTTTGTTTAGTTATTCAGTTTGATACTGAACCATTTATTAGCTAGCCTATTTTATGTGTTTTATACGGAACTTTATTAATGTATCTCAAATTATTACTAAATATTGAGTGTATCAAGTAATTACATAAGGTTGACCTGGAATTAATTTGTAAATTTGTACGATACGTTTCTGTCTTTGTTGAAGTAAATTTTGAAGGTTTCAGGCTGTGCAAGCGCCATTGCGCCGCATTGTCAGTATTGGTTGAATTTAAATTATATTATATTAAATTGCTAGTACTATATAGTACTCCAATATATTGGATTTGGAAATAATATATCCTAATACTAGCTATAGTGCCTATATACACTTGATTTTAGGATATACGTAGAAAAAAGAGAGATCAATTGATATAAAGTCGGAAACTGGGAAACTGGAAAGTTGAAACGTACCCCTAACAATTAATTTTAATTAATCTAGATCATCATCAGAGACTATATCGATGGCTGTTATATAGTATATAGTAAATTAATTGACAGCATATAATGAATATAGCTTGTTCTGAGTTCTCCTTAGGTGACTGGGTTCAGATATAGCTATACCGTAATAAAAAAAGTTGAATCCCCTACCAGTATACAGCAACTTTCTTATGTATTTAATTCTTGGAAACAAATTAAACATGTACTACATATATATCGATATCATTAAATTTAATATATAGTTTTTTTTTTGTTTATATCATCGATCATTTAAGTTATATATCGCCATAATTAGTTGTCAAATTTGAAATTCTAAATTCAAATTTGACCAATTAGAGCATACTTGTTGCATGTGAATTGATGTGATTTTACATATTGATTGATTTGATATTAAATTTGACATATTCAAGCAAATTCGAGGAGTTTAATAGAGTTAACTCGATCAGTTAAGTAAACAAACTTGACCCGTGAAGTTAAACGGCATAAAATTAAGTGGCTAGATAACACGGATCTCTCTTTAACTTTAAACACTTTTACACGGTAAGTTGTCGGAAACTCGCTGTTTAACGTCTTCTAAAGAAGCTATTAACATATGTTTGTGATTTTCAGAGTATAAGCTGGACCCTGAGACCCTGGATTGAGACCCTTGCCACCAGGTTAGATATAACAATTTACCAGGATCCACTATAGCTGCAATGGTTGCATTCCTGGTCTATATAACCAGCTACAGTGCGTCCTCTTCGTGCTCTGGCTCGTTTTCGGTTTATCCGTCTGCGCGGGTGTTTTCTCGGTGATTGCTCGTTTCCATTGGAGAGAATTAATTGGGCTTCCTATAGTTATCACATCTCCCAGCCAGCCCTGATAAGCTCCTTTCTCTTTAATTGCCATCATCGGTTTGCTGGAAACCATCTACAATAGCTCATACTATAACTAATTAAGTGAATGTGGAATTCGAAGGTTACTACACAAGATCGAACTTATTATAAACACCAAATTAAAACACGTTACAACAACACCAAAAACAATCATATGCACAGAATCACGTATGAACGTACGGTTGTCTATATATATTGGCGCCCAGGTTTATAAAGTTATTATTTCAACTATGGCTGATATATCATGATAAGAATTATAGTCAATTCACATATGACGACTCTCAAAATTTAAGGTGAATATACCAAATTAGTTGATTACACTTCAACTCACATGATCCATGCTTTGTATTATCTCTATTTTATCAGCTGACTTATACACTTTTAGTAAATCAATTTGCTCAATTTGGAGATCTTGCTATACTTTGTGAGAGAAACATCGTTTGATGAGCCAAAACTTAATTTGAACAATTTAGTTAATATGATTCGATTAGATTAGAATTTAGAATTTAGACCTTAGTTACGATTACTTCTTTATAAGCTCAATAATCCCCTCCATTTCAGATTAATGTTCTTCTAAACAAAAACACTTAGAAGAGGTATATGCTTGCTTAAATCTCTTTTATTCAACAACATGTCTGAAGAAAAGATAATCGACAAGAATTCGAATAATACAGTTTCAACCACTGATCCTGAAAAGAAACAAGAATTTTATCATACAAAGAGTGCATCTACTCAAGAAATCCTATTAGATGAAGATGAAGTCCAAAGAAGATTAGACTATGCTACAAATCATAATCTGAACCCTGATGATTTAGAATATGTTTTAGATAAAGTTGAAATGTTATCATTAGAAGAAGCAAAAGATATTCTAAGACAAATTGTTGAAGATCATAGTGATGATATTAATTTTGATGCAACTACTTTACAAAAATTAAGAAATTTAATTGAATCTCCTGAAGCTGCTGGTATTGATCCATTAGATTATGAATTTGAAGTTAAATCTCAAGCTGGTATCTGTAAATATTTCTCTCCATATCCTGAAGTTAGAGCTGTTACTAAACCTTATGATGATCCTTCAATTCCTTGTGAAACTTTAAGAGCTCATGTTCTAGGTTATGTTTGGGCTGTTATTGGTAATTATATTAATACTTTCTTTACTTCTCGTTATCCTGGTATTTCAATTAACTCTGCTGTTTGTCAAACTTTATTATATCCATGTGGTGTGGCTTGGGCAAAAGTTGTTCCTGATTGGGGTGTTACTGTTTATGGTACTAGATACTCTTTAAGTCCTGGTCCATGGACTTATAAAGAACAAATGTTAGCTTCAATTATCTTTAATTGTTGTATTAGTGCTGTTTATGTCTTTTATAATATTCAAACTCAAGTTGTCTTTTATGAAGATACTTGGTTAACTTCAGGTTATAAAATTTTATTAGTCTTATCAACACAATTAATGGGTTTTGGTTTTGCTGGTGTTTTAAGAAGATTTGTTGTTTATCCAATTGAAACTTTCTGGCCAAGTATTTTACCAACTTTAGCTTTAAATAGATCATTATTAATCCCAGAAAAGAAAGAAACTATTCATGGTTGGAAAATTTCTAAATATAATTTCTTCTTTATTATCTTTGCTGCTAGTTTTATATGGTATTGGATTCCAGGTTACTTATTTACAGCTTTAAGTTACTTTGATTGGATTGCTTGGATTGCTCCAGATAATTTCAATTTAGCTAAGATTTGTGGTACTCAAACTGGTATGGGTTTAAATCCAATTCCTACTTTTGATTGGAATATCATTAGTACAAATGCTCCATTAACATATCCATTCTATAACAATTTAACTTCATATGGTGCTATGATTCTTGGTACATGTGTTATTTGGGCTCTATATTATACCAATAATAATAGTACTGGTTATTTACCAATCAATTCATCATCTCTATTTACAAATACTGGTGAATATTTTGATGTCACTGAAATTATTACTGATGGTAAATTAGATGAAGCTAAATATAAAGCATATTCTCCACCATTTTATGCTGCTGGTAATTTAGTTGTTTATGGTGCTTTCTTTGCTTCTTATCCTTTAACTTTCTGTTATGTTATTTTAGATCAATATAAATTAATTTATAAAGCATATATTGAAATGTATAGAAACTTTTCAAGAACTTTTGTGACTAATTTCAAACATTTTGGATTAGGTCTCAAAGCTTTATTTACTGCACATTTTAAAGAAGCTGGTATTCAATTTGGAAAAATCTTTTATGATTCTGATACTTCAATTTATGAAGGTTTTGATGATCCATTTACTAATATGATTAGAGCATATCCTGAAGTTCCAGATATTTGGTTTTATTGTATCTTAATTATTTCATTTATTTTTGCAATTGTTTTGTTGTGTGTTTATCCTGAATTAGAAACTCCAAAATGGACCATTTTCTTTGTTATCGCAATTAACTTTGCTTTCTTAATCCCTATGCAAATTTTAGCTGCTACAACTGGTTCTACTATTGGATTAAATGTTTTGGTTGAATTGATTGTTGGTTATGCATTACCAGGTAATGGTGAAGCATTGATGTTTGTTAAAGCTTTTGGTTATAATATTGATGGTCAAAGTGGTAATTTCATTTCAGATCAAAAGATGGGTCATTATTCTCAAGTTCCACCAAGAGCACAATTCCGTGGTCAAGTTCTAGGTACTATTATTACATCATTCCTTGGTTATAGTGTTGTTGATTGGGTTGATACACATATTAAAAATGTTTGTACTGATGAAGCTGAAAATCATTTCACATGTGCTTCATGTATGTTTCCTTTTTTTAAATCTTCTCATCATTTCAATTTAATTTTTTAATTTACTAACTTTCATTTTCTTCTTCCTATAGCTTCCGTTGTTTATTACTCTGCTTCCGTTGTTTGGGGTATGATTGGTCCAAAACGTATTTTCTCTCAACAATATCCTGTCTTAAAATGGATGTTCTTATTTGGTTTCTTATTAGCTCTGGCTTGGTGGTCCGTTAAGAAATTTGGTCCAATGATTAGAGATTATACTAAAAACAATGCTTCAAGTGGAGTTTACAATGCTTTAAATTACACTATCTTCACTCCTCTAAGTTACTTGAAATATGTTCATCCAGCTTTAGTTGTTTATGGTTTCTTAAGTTTTGCTCCTTATAATATTTCATATTATACCGTTGGTCTTTACTTATCATTCTTTTTCATGTATTACTTAAAACGTAAGAAGACAGCATGGTGGGAAAAGTACAATTATGTTTTATCTGCTGGTTTGAATGCCGGTCTAGCTTTCTGTGCTATTATCATGTTCTTTGCTGTCGAATACCACGAAAAAGATGTTGTCTGGTGGGGTAATACAGTTGATAACAATGGTATTGATGCTGGTGTGGGTAGAACAACATTATATACTGATTTACCTGAAAAGGGTTATTTTGGTCCAGATACTTGGCATTAGATCAAGTCTTTTTAATTTAAAGCTTTATTTCAATTTATTGATTTTCATTTAACTACTTACTATTTTAATTTATAATCTAGCTTGACTAGATCATTAATGTTTCTTATATTTTTATTTGTTTATTTATCTTCTTATACTTCTTATACTTGAAAGTTTTCTTTGCCTATTTTACGAGTTTTATATGAGACTTTCTTAATATACCTGTCTACTTTATTATATGTAATATTGTTCAAGTTATAACTATACACTGTATCATGCACTTTATCTTTATCAGCTGTTGATTCTACCGTCTTTATACCACATCTCTTTTTCCTTTAATTGTTGAAGTAAATTTTGAAGGTTTCAGGCTGTGCAGGAGCCATTGCGCCGCACATTAATAATTTAATTTTCAAGCGGCGCCGGCGCGGCCGGCTGGATCCGGACAAAATCCAGTAATGCCTGATTGAGCGCTATATCCGGAAGTTGGACCCTTTAAAAAAAAAAAACGTAACAACAAACTCTTATTATATTAATCCTCTTCTTCTTAAGTGCTTAATTCACTCATAATGCGACAAGGCCTACAAATCACTAGTTGAACTTGATTCTGCTTATTACTTGCCCACTCTCTACCTACAATTGATTCACCAATTATAACATATTTTTAATTATGACTTCTATTGATGCCTTCCAACAAATTGCCACTTTTAATTAGTATATTCCATTTTTAATTATTACTTCATATTTAATGGGAATGAGCTCTGAGAGCTCTGATTATAAGACTATTATAAGCTCATTAGATCCTGATTATGATATCAATTGTTTATCCAGAAAACAAAGAGTCTTTAAATTCAGAAGAACATAACCTAAATCAAACATCTTTTATAACTGCATGATAAGTGGAATTGTAAACCAATTCAAAAATTGATGATAATTTATCCCAATTGTTCAAGTCTCCTTGAAAAGGTGGTCTCAATAACTGCCACTTCTCTTTTGACCATATACAGTGCTCACTTTTAAATAAGAACAGTGATTTACTGTGGTTTTCTTTTAACTATCAAATTACATATTCATTATAGCTATCATTAGCCTATCCATAATATATATCCACATAAATAATGCTGGGTTATACATTCTCATATTGCCAAATGAATAATTTAACTTAGTTTATTAATTAAAATATTTTGATATTCAAAGTGATATCATTAACACAGTTTATAGCAGCTTATATCCCTACAATGCCTTCCAGCTTTCAAACCACAATGTCAGTATAAATTCAATTATTTCTCCTCTACCTCAACTATAACTTTTATTTCTTCTTAATTTCAATGAACTACAAGTATGTTTTGTTATAATTAATTCATTTTTTTTAATCAAATTTCTGTAAGATGCCACGTACCACTCCAACCACAGTATAATATGAGATCAATCTCCTTTATACTTTAGTACATCGTGATTCCTAGATCATTTAAAATACGTAATTAGGAGATATTTAACAATTAAGCAATGGTGGCTCGTGGATGTTTGATCATGTCTCCCCCAAATCCCCACATATATATATAGCCGGTGGGAGTTTCCCCTTAATTTATTTCAATTAATTAATTAAGTTGATTATCATCATCATCAATTATAAGAAGAAAATTAAAAAAATTAAGACTTTTTGAGATTAAATGATCATAATTCATATATGATCGAATCATATATATATCGATTGTTTATATTCCATTTTGAAACTTATTTATAATTTACGTACACATATCTTTAATATTTTTTAGAAGAAATCATAAATAAGTATTATAACTCAATCCATCATCATTCAATATATTCATTCATAATTTCAAATTTTATCATCGTCATCTTTAATTAATTTATAATTTAATTTGCCAAATTTCCAAGATCAATTCTTTGGCGGGGAGGCAATATTAAGATCCTGGTATATAGAAAAATTAAGAAAAATATGTACGTATACAACTAATCAATTAAATTAGCCATGACGGATGGATTCAGATGGAACCGTGAAGTTAAACGGCACCCATGATCGATCGATATATATGGTTAGATAACTACATACAAAATATATATACATAAGTTGTATAACCCCATTCAATGGAATTTATAAAGTCTTTGCAATTGCATGACGGCCGGCGTATATCACAATTAAGCTTATTTATTTAAGGATTTAATATTTATATTTTTGCCAAGGAGCCCCGTTAACAGAATTAACGAATTTTCAATGCATGTGCTCGCTCACTATAGGTGAACGGATGCGGTTATAACTACAATTAATTGGCTCTTTACCATGAACAATTAATATATCCATTAGTTTTATAGGGCACCGGTTAATTAACAGCTAGCTAATTATGTTAATTTTTAATTCAAACTATGGCTGACATCAAGATAAGATGAAGATCATATAGTCAACTCAGCTACTGGGACCATCGGACGTGACTCTCAAATTCAAATGTTATAGATCCCAAATTAGTTAATTGCACTTCACCTCACATGATTAGTCCTATCCTAATATATGGGGTATAACAGGTGACTGTCCTATTTCCATTTAATTAGTTTCATGATAATGCTACTTTTTGAAAATCATCTGTTAAACAAAAGCTCCCAATTTAGTTATGATTCTTAATTTAGATCCAACTAGGTCTTTATAAACCCATTAATTTCTCCATTCCAGTTTGCTTTCTGACAACTATATATACTGAAGAGTGTATGCTTGCTTAAGTATCTTTTATTCAACATGTCGGAAGAAAAGATAAAGAATTTGGGTACAGTTTCAACTTCTGATCCTGAAAAGAAAACTGAATTTTATAATACAAAGAGTCCTGCTACCGCTCAAGAAATCATTTTAGATGAAGAAGAAGTTCAACGAAGATTAGACTATGCTACAAATCATAATTTGAACCCTGATGATTTAGAATATGTTTTAGATAAAGTTGAAATGTTATCATTAGAAGAAGCAAAAGATATTCTAAGACAAATTGTTGAAGATCATCATGATGATATTAATTTTGATGCAATTACATTGGCAAAAATGAAATTATTAATTGAATCACCTGAAGCTGCTGGGGTTGATCCATTAGATTATGAATTTGAGATTAAATCTCAAGCTGGTATTTGTAAATATTTCTCTCCATATCCTGAAGTTAGAGCTGTTACTAGACCTTATGATGATCCATCAATTGCTTGTGAAACTTTAAGAGCACATTTTTTAGGTTATGCTTGGGCTGTTATTGGTCAATACATTAATGTTTTCTTTTCTTCTCGTTATCCTACTATTTCTATAGGTGCTCCTGTTTGTCAAACTTTAATATATCCATGTGGTATGGCTTGGGCTAAAGTTGTTCCTGATTGGGGTGTCACTGTTTTTGGTACCAGATATTCTTTAAGTCCTGGTCCCTGGACTTATAAAGAACAGATGCTATCTACGATTATTTTTAGTTGTTCTATGGGTGCTGTTTATGTTGTTTATAATATTCAAACTCAAGTTGTTTTCTATGAAGATAAGTGGTTAACTGCTGGATATAAAATTTTATTAGTTCTATCTACTCAATTAATGGGTTTTGGTTTTGCTGGTATCTTAAGAAGATTTGTTGTTTATCCAATTGAAACTTTCTGGCCAAGTCTTTTACCAACATTAGCTTTAAATAGATCATTATTGGTTAAAGAAAAGAAAGAAACTATTCATGGTTGGAAAATTTCTAGATATTATTTCTTTTTCATTGTCTTTGCTGCTAGTTTTATATGGTATTGGGTTCCAGGTTACTTATTTACAGCTTTAAGTTCCTTTAATTGGATTGCTTGGATTGCTCCAGATAATTTCAATTTAGCTAAGATTTGCGGTACTCAATCTGGTATGGGTTTAAATCCAATTCCTACCTTTGATTGGACTATCATTCGTACAAATGTTCCCTTAGCATATCCATTCTATAATAATTTAACTTCATATGTTGCTATAGTTATTGGTACATGTGTTATCTGGGCTCTTTATTATACCAATAATAATAATACTGGTTATTTACCAATGAATTCATCATCACTATTTACAAATACTGGTGAATCTTTTGATGTCACTGAAATTATTACAAATGGTAGATTAGATGAAGCTAAATATAAAGCATACTCTCCACCTTTTTATGCTGCTGGTAATTTAGTTGTTTATGGTGCTTTCTTTGCTTCTTATCCAATGACTTTTTGTTATGTTATTTTAGATCAATATAAATTAATTTATAAAGCATATATTGAAATGTATAGAAATTTTGCAAAGACTTTCATGACTAATTTCAGGCATTTTGGAAATGCTTTCAAAGCTTTGTTTACTGGTCATTTCAAAATAGCTGCTTCTGAATTTGGGAAAATCTTTTATGATGCTGATACTTCAATTTATGAAGGTTTTGATGATCCATTTACTAATATGATTAGAGCATATCCTGAAGTTCCAGATATTTGGTTTTATTGTATCTTACTTATTTCATTTATCTTTGCAATTGTTTTGTTGTGTGTTTATCCTGAATTAGAAACTCCAAAATGGACCATTTTCTTTGTTATTGCCATTAACTTGGTTTTCTTAGTTCCTATGCAAATTTTGTCTGCTACTACTGGTAGTGGTATTGGATTGAATGTTTTGGTTGAATTAATTATGGGTTATGCATTACCAGGTAATGGTGAAGCTTTGATGTTTGTTAAAGCTTATGGTTATAATATTGATGGTCAAAGTGGTAACTTCATTTCTGATCAAAAGATGGGTCATTATTCACAAATTCCTCCAAGAGCACAATTCCGTGGTCAAGTTCTAGGTACTATCATTACATCATTCGTTGGTTATAGTGTTATTGATTGGATTGATACTCATATTAAAAATGTTTGTACTGCTGAAGCTCAAAATCATTTCACTTGTGCAGCATGTATGTATTGTTTTCTTCAATGTTTTATACATTTCAACTTGATTTACTAACATTACTATTTTACTTTCCATTATAGCTTCCGTTCCGTTTTATTCATCATCAGTTGTTTGGGGTATGATTGGTCCAAAACGTATTTTCTCTCAACAATATCCAATCTTAAAATGGATGTTCTTGTTTGGTTTCTTATTAGCTCTAGCTTGGTGGTCTATTAAGAAATATGGTCCAAAGATTAGAGCTTATACTAAAGACAATGCTTCAAGTGGACTTTACAATGCTTTAAATTACACCATCTTCACTCCTCTAAGTTACTTGAAATATGTTCATCCAGCTTTAGTTATACTTGGTTTCTTAAGTTTTGCTCCAAATAATCTTTCATATTATACTGTTGGTATGTACTTATCATTCTTTTTCATGTATTATCTAAAACGTAAGAAGACAGCCTGGTGGGAAAAATACAATTATGTTTTATCTGCTGGTTTAGAGGCTGGTCTAGCTTTCTGTAGTATCATTATGTTTTTTGCTGTTGAATATCATGAAAAGGATGTTACTTGGTGGGGTAATACTGTTAATAGCAAAGGTGTTGATGGCGGTTCTGCTGAAAGAACAACATTGCTTACTGAGTTACCTGCAAAGGGTTATTTTGGTCCAGATACTTGGAATTAGAGTCATTTAAGTTTAGTTCTCTATTTTAGTTTATTGATTTAACTTAATCACTTATTATTTTAATTTATCTAGCTTACCTAGATGTTTCTTATATTTTTATTTGTTTATTATTGATACTCAGTTAGATACTGAAAGCTTTATTAGCCTGTTTTATGTATTTTATATATGGAACTCTCTTGATATACTCGTTTCCGATATTATTTGAGCCATCTATCGCTATATAGTGTAATAGACAACCAATTCCAAACCTACTTCCATATCCCACATATTTTGCTTTTGTTGAAGTAAATTTTGAAGGTTTAAGGCTGTGCCGACGCCATCGCGCCGCATTCTAACATTTTTAAACGATTCCGGCCGGGCGCGCGGATCCGGAATACAGCGGGAAGGATTAAACCAACAACAACAACAAACTCTTCTTCTTCTTCTTCTTCTACTCCTTCTTATTTACTTCACTCACAAATTCATATTGCTACAAATCACAGCTTAGTTGACCCAGGTTGTGCTTATTGCCTGCTCCATACCGATTCACCAAATATAATGCATTTTATCATCTATTTATATATTGCCACTTTTCATTATTAATTAGTATTCCATTCTTAATTATTATTGCATATTTAATGGGTATAAGTATGGTTATAAGATAATTTTAGGCTCATTAGATTCTGATTAGATGTTGATTATGCTATCAATTGCATATCCAGAAAACATAGCTGCCTTCTTAAGTATTTACTAGGTTAATTAGGTTAATCAAGTTATAATTTTCCTATTATTTTATTACTACTATACCAGATATGAGCATATGGAAAAGAGACTTAAAGTGTATCATCCTCAATTTCTTTATTTTTAACAGCTATACTTTCATCAATTTGTTTTTCTATAACTGCTCTTTTATGGCTTATACACTTTACATCCATAATTCATTTTCAATTGAATCATATATAGTTTCATGGATACTGAAACACATTTGAATGATGAAAAAGCTACAAGTACTGCTGCTTTTGAAGGTAAATAATAATTAGAATTAGAAGATGAAATTAAGGAATTGAATGATTAGATTTAAGAATAAATTCAAAATGATGAAAATTCTCTTATCATTGGAGAAATTAGACCAGCAAGATTTTAAGCTCCTAACTTGCCACAATCAATATTATATGTTGATACTTGAAAAGGCTGAATTAGACAGCAGCAAGTCACCAAATTATCATTATTATTATTATTATGAATAGAATTGATTGCATTAATTGAGTTATCACATCTTCAACTGCAACTTTAGTTTAATTATTAAAATCTAATTCAATATCTTGATCACTCATAGAGATATATCCAAAACTTTCAAACTTTCAAGCATTCAAACTACAATGTCAGTATAAATTTAATTAGTTTTCGTCTTTCTCCAAAACTTCAATCTGAACTCTTTCTTTCTTTTTTATTTACATTTTCAATGAACTACAAGTATGTTTTGTCATAAAGATCAACTTCCTATATTTATTTGATCAATCAATATATCGGAATATCCTCTTTAATATTGTTACTATAGACTATATAAGAATGGTGGCTTCCGGGGGCTTCTTCCCCACTCAACCGGCAGCAGGCCGTTCGAACTTCGAACCCTTACAATTCATATTAATTATCCTTTTAAGTTTTAATTATCAATTTATTATCATGATGATAAATATAATAAGTAAATTTAAAATTCTTGAAGGTAGGTAATTTAAACTTTTAGAAGAAATTATATCCTTAACTTTACAAGTTATAACACTAATATATATCGTCTAATACAGTTTATATGTAACCCTGATTAACTCTGATAATCATTAACTAATACTAATCATGATTCGAATCCATGATGATCAAGGGTCTTTGGAGGGGAGGCATGCAGTCGATCCTATGTTATATATATATAGCAGCTAGAAAATTAATTAGCCATGATGATGAGATTGAACCGTGAAGTTAGACGGCATGCATGATCGATCGAGATAACTATACACACATATTATTATTATCAGGATTCACGGTATAACACAATTCAATGGCATTCATTAATCTTGACTTCTATAGGACTTCATAGAGGTCTTTGAATTAAGCTCATATAAGGATTTTGGTTGTATTTAAGGTTAGGAAGCCAAGCAAGCCGTTAAGAGAAGAAATTCAATGAACGCGTACAATTAAATTTGAACAATTTTAACTCACAAAAATTATATATATTACCGAAAATTATATATCGATATCACGTATGGACGTACGGTGGTTGATTGGTATTGTTTCTCCAATTGTTTGATATATGTGGTCCCGGTTAAATAATTAACAGCTAGATAGCTATAATTAAATCCAAACTATGGCTCAAGATAAGAAAGAACGAACGATCACCATCACAGTTCTTTAACTTCTTTATAAACTCATTAATTCCTTAATTTTTCCATTTCACTAACATCTAATTAACAAAAATACTGAAGAGTATATGCTTGCTTAAGTATTATTTATTCAACATGTCGGAAGAAAAGATAAAGAATTTGGGTACAGTTTCAACTTCTGATCCTGAAAAGAAACAAGAATTTTATCATACAAAGAGTTCTGCTTCCACTCAAGAAATCATTTTAGATGATGAAGAAGTTCAAAGAAGATTGGATTATGCTATAGATCATAATATTAATCCAGATGATTTACAATATGTTTTAGATAAAGTTGAAATGTTATCATTAGAAGAAGCAAAAGATATTTTAAGACAACTAGTTGAAGATCATAAAGATGATATTAATTTTGACTCAGTTACATTAGAAAAATTGAACTTGTTAATTGAATCTCCTGAAGCTGCTGGTATTGATCCATTAGATTATGAATTTGAAGTTAAATCTCAAGCTGGTATTTGTAAATATTTCTCTCCATATCCTGAAGTTAGAGCTGTTACTAGACCTTATGATGATCCTTCAATGCCTTGTGAAACTTTAAGAGCACATTTTCTAGGTTATGTTTGGGCTGTTATTGGTTGTTATATTAATACTTTCTTTATATCACGTTATCCTGGTATTAGTATAAGTGCTTCTGTTTGTCAAACATTGATTTATCCATGTGGTATGGCTTGGGCTACAGTTCTTCCTGATTGGGGTGTTACTGTTTTTGGTACTAGATACTCTTTAAGTCCTGGTCCATGGACTTATAAAGAACAAATGTTATCAACAATTATTTTTAGTTGTTCTATGGGTGCTGTTTATGTTGTTTATAATATTCAAACTCAAGTTGTTTTCTATGAAGATAAGTGGTTAACTGCTGGATATAAAATTTTATTTGTTCTATCTACTCAATTAATGGGTTTTGGTTTTGCTGGTATCTTAAGAAGATTTGTTGTTTATCCAATTGAAACTTTCTGGCCAAGTCTTCTACCAACTTTAGCTTTGAATAGATCATTATTGGTTCCGGAAAAGAAAGAAACTATTCATGGTTGGAAAATTTCTAGATATTCTTTCTTCTTTATTGTGTTTGCTGCTAGTTTTATATGGTATTGGATTCCAGGTTACTTATTTACAGCTTTAAGTTACTTTGATTGGATTGCTTGGATTGCTCCAGATAATTTCAATTTAGCTAAGATTTGTGGTACTCAAACTGGTATGGGTTTAAATCCAATTCCTACCTTTGATTGGAATATCATTAGTACAAATGCTCCATTAACATACCCATTCTATAACAATTTAACTTCATATGTTTCTATGATTATTGGTACATGTGTTATTTGGGCTCTATATTATACCAATAATAATAGTACTGGTTATTTACCAATTAATTCATCTTCATTATTTACAAATACTGGTGAAAAGTTCGTCGTTACTGAAATTATTACTGATGGTAAATTAGATGAAGCTAAATATAAGGCATATTCTCCACCATTTTATTCTGCAGGTAATTTAGTTGTTTATGGTGCTTTCTTTGCTTCTTATCCAATGACCTTCTGTTATGTTTTATTAGATCAATATAAGTTAATTTATAAAGCATATATTGAAATGTATAGAAATTTTGCAAAAACTTTCATGACTAATTTCAAGCATTTTGGAAATGCTTTCAAAGCTTTGTTCACTGGTCATTTCAAAATAGCTGCTTCTGAATTTGGAAAAATAATTTATGATGCTGATACTTCAATTTATGAAGGTTTTGATGATCCATTTACTAATATGATTAGAGCATATCCTGAAGTTCCAGATATTTGGTTTTATTGTATCTTATTAATTGCATTTATTTTTGCAATTGTTGTGTTATGTGTTTATCCTGAATTAGAAACTCCAAAATGGACTATTTTCTTTGTTATTGGTATCAATTTTGTTTTCTTAGTTCCAATGCAAATTTTGTCTGCTACTACTGGTTCTACTATTGGATTAAATGTTTTAGTTGAATTGATTGTTGGTTATGCATTACCAGGTAATGGTGAAGCTCTTATGTTTGTTAAAGCTTTTGGTTATAATATTGATGGTCAAAGTGGTAATTTCATTTCAGATCAAAAAATGGGTCATTATTCACAGGTTCCACCAAGAGCACAATTCCGTGGTCAAATTCTAGGTACCATTATTACAGCATTCTTAAGTTATAGTACTATTGATTGGGTCGACAACCATATTAAAAATGTTTGTACAGACGAAGCTGAAAATCATTTCACGTGTGCTTCATGTATGTTTTCTTTTCTTCAAATTTATTAACATTTCAACTTAATTTACTAATTTACTAACTTTACTTTTTTATTTCTACTTATAGCTTCTGTTACTTTTTACGCATCATCAGTTATGTGGGGTATGATTGGTCCAAAGCGTATTTTCTCTCAACAATATCCTGTCTTAAAATGGATGTTCTTATTTGGCTTCTTATTAGCTCTTGTTTGGTGGGCAGTTAAGAAATTTGGTCCAATGATTAGAGATTATACAAAAGAAAAATCATCAAGTGGTCTATACAATGCTTTAAATTACACCATCTTCACTCCTCTAAGTTACTTGAAATATGTTCATCCAGCTTTAGTTGTTTATGGCTTCTTAAGTTTTGCTCCATATAATATCTCATATTATACTGTTGGTGTTTACTTGTCGTTCATTTTCATGTACTACTTGAAACGTAAGAAGACAGCATGGTGGGAAAAGTACAATTATGTTTTAGCTGCTGGTTTATCTGCTGGTCTAGCTTTTTGTAGTATCATTATGTTCTTTGCTGTTGAATACCACGAAAAAGATGTTATTTGGTGGGGTAATACAGTTGATAGCAATGGTATTGATGCTGGTGTGGGTAGAACAACATTATATACTGATTTACCTGAAAAGGGTTATTTTGGTCCAGATACTTGGCATTAGAGTCCTTTTAATTTAATTCTTTACAGTATTTTAATTTTTAGTTTATTTTATTCGAACTATACTTATTCATTTAGTTTATCTGGCTTGCTTTGATAAAGGTTTTTATTTTTTAATTTGTTTATTATTTTTAAATTTTTATACTTTGTTTATTTATTAACATATTTTACGTGTTCTATATGGTACTTTATTAATGCATTTGTTTGCATTCCTATTTAAAATACTGGTCAAGGAATTACTAGATATTGTCACAAATAATTAGATATAAGTGAGTTCCGTCAAATAACCAGGAAATCCAGAAAATCTGTCTTTGTTGAAGTAAATTTTAAAGGTTTCAGGCTGTGCAAGCGCCATTGCGCCACATCGTTTTAAAGAAACATCTCTGCACTAGAAGACGTATATCCGCCTAAGATTTTTCCGAAATTCCGCAATGCAGACGGCGCAAAAAATGCCAAAAATATATACGACACGGGCCGGGCCGGCCGGCCTGGCTAAATTAATTAAATGGCAGCCTCTCTGCCTCTCATGCCAGCCGCCGCTATAGAGTACGTTATATTCTACGTTCGAATTCAAATTGTAAATTCAAATCCAATTGAATATAAATTAATATCGTATTGCGACGTCTTTTCCATACAGCTAGTTAAATATATATAATATTAGATATATCCAATTTTATACAGGATTTCTGCGATACTTTCCAGTTTCTTCAATAAGCCAATAAAAATAATTAAATCAAAAAAGGCCGTTCGCGGAATTTTTTTTCAAATTTCAAATTTGCCAATTTTTTTTTTATTGGTTCTTGGTTGTTCTTGGACCTTGGACCTTGTCCTCAAGGCTCAATCAAATACTGAGTTGTTAGTGTTGGTAGATATCAATACATCAATCAATCAACTCTGATATCGAATTGACTAGAAGAGCCAAACTAATTAAGAAACTCATCTGATTTTAAGCTATATACGTACGTCAGGGCCAGGAACAATTTAATTATAATCCAATTAGGCAGCGCGGTCAATTAGATAAGAGATTTTATTTATTAATTGTTAAAAATTAGAATTGTTCAAGTTAATCCTTGATTGATTGTTTGGGATGGGGATATCGATATATGGAAATTAATTGGAATCGTATATATAATTAACACTAATCCTATCAATATATATTTCTCTCCTTGAAAAAACATGTTATCTTGAGTTTTTATCCTGAGTTTCTTTTAGCTAGTTACCTATATTTTTCTCTCTATCTTCACGGACTTTTTTGATCTTCATTCAACTGTTCTGAATATCAAAACATTCAATCATCAATATGGCGGAAAATGAAAAGAATAGTACAATTTTAGATTCCGAAAAGAAAGTTCTTTCAGAAGAATACTCTAAAGAATTCACTGGTTCAGTTCAAGAAGTTAAATTAGATGAAGATGAAGTTCAAAGAAGAATAGCTTATGCAAATTCACATAATATTAATCCAGATGATTTAGAATATGTTTTAGATAAAGTTGAAAAATTATCATTAGATGAATCAAAAGATATCGTGAAACAAATTATTGAAACTCATAGTGATGATATTAATTTTGATAGTGCTTTATTAACAAAAATGAAATTATTACTTGAATCTCCAGAAGCTGCTGGTATTGATCCATTAGATTATGAATTTGAAATTAAATCTCAAGCTGGTATTTGTAAATATTTCTCTCCATATCCTGAAGTTAGAGCCGT
This sequence comes from Ambrosiozyma kamigamensis, assembly GCA_030572235.1. Classification (NCBI taxonomy): domain Eukaryota; kingdom Fungi; phylum Ascomycota; class Pichiomycetes; order Pichiales; family Pichiaceae; genus Ambrosiozyma; species Ambrosiozyma kamigamensis. The sequence goes on along the minus strand of JAJLZM010000204.1, from coordinate 42,492 downwards.
TACTAGACCTTTTGATGATGAATCAATTCCTTGTGAAACATTAAGAGCTCATATTTTAGGTTACGTTTGGGCAATTATTGGTCAATACATCAACTCTTTCTTCCTTTCTCGTTATCCTGGTATTACAATTAACTCTGCTGTTTGTCAAACTTTGTTATATCCATGTGGTATGGCTTGGGCCAAAGTTGTTCCTGATTGGGGTGTTACTATACGTGGTACTAGATACTCTTTAAGTCCTGGTCCTTGGACTTATAAGGAACAAATGTTATCTTCAATTATTTTCAATTGTTCGATTACTTCAGTTTATGCTTTTTATAATATTCAAACTCAAGATATTTACTATCAGGATGATTGGTTAACTTCAGGTTATCAAATTTTATTAGTTCTATCAACACAATTAATGGGTTTTGGTTTTGCTGGTATCCTAAGAAGATTTGTTGTTTATCCAATTGAAACTTTCTGGCCTAGTATCTTGCCTACTTTAGCTTTAAATAGATCATTATTGGTTGAAGAAAAGAAAGAAGTTGTTCATGGTTGGAGAATTTCTAGATATCGTTTCTTCTTTATTATCTTTGCTGGTAGTTTTATATGGTATTGGGTTCCAGGTTACCTATTTCAAGGTTTAAGTTATTTCTCTTGGATCACATGGATTGCTCCTGATAATTATAATTTAACTATGATTTGTGGTACTGATACAGGTATGGGTTTAAATCCATGGCCAACTTTTGATTGGAATATTATTACTACTGCTTATCCATTAGTTTATCCATTTTATAACAATTTAACTAATTATCTTGCTATGATTGTCGGTACCGTTGCAATTTGGGCTGTTTATTACACTAACAATAACTATGCAGGTTATTTACCAATTAATTCTTCTGATATTTTCACAAATACTGGTGAATCATATGATGTTACTCAAATTATTACAAATGGTAAATTAGATAAAGAAAAATATAAAGCATACTCACTTCCTTTTTATTCAGCTGGTAATTTAATTTCTTATGGTGCTTATTTTGCTTCTTATCCTTTAACCTTCTGTTATGTTATTTTAGATCAATATAAATTAATTGGTAAAGCATATGGACAAATGTATAAGACTTTTGCAACTTCATTTAAGAAAACTTTTTCACATTTTGGAAATGCATTTAAATGTTTAATTAAAGGTGATTTCAAAGGATTTAATACTGAATTTGGTAAGGTTATCTATGACTCAGATGATTCAATTTATGAAGGTTTCGATGATCCATTTACTAATATGATGAAAAAATATCCTGAAGTTCCAGATATTTGGTTTTATTGTATCTTATTAATTGCTTTAATCTTTGCTATTATTTTGTTATGTATTTATCCACAATTAGAAACTCCAAAATGGACAATTTTCTTTGTTATTGGTATTAACTTTGTTTTCTTAGTTCCAATGCAAATTTTATCTTCTACTACAGGTACAATTATTGGTCTAAACGTTTTAGTTGAATTGATTTGTGGTTATGCATTACCAGGTAATGCAGAAGCTCATATGTTTGTCAAAGCTTTCGGTTATAATATTGATGGACAAAGTGGTAGTTTCATTGCTGATCAAAAGTTAGGTCATTATTCACAAGTTCCACCAAGAGCGCAATTCCGTGGTCAAGTTTTAGGTACTATTGTTGCTTCATTTATTGGTTATAGTGTTGTTGATTGGGTCGATGATCATATTAGAGGTATCTGTACAGATGATGCCCAAAATAATTTTACATGTTCCAATGGTTCTGAAGTTTATTATTCTGCTTCAGTTATGTGGGGTCTAATTGGTCCAAAACGTATTTTTTCACAACAATATCCAGTTTTAAAATGGATGTTCTTATTTGGATTTTTATTAGCTCTAGCATGGTGGGCTGTTAAGAAATATGGTCCAACAATTAGAGATTATACAAAGAAATCAACTCCAAGTGCTGTTTTCAATACTTTAAATTTTACAATTTTCAGTCCTTTAAGTTATTTGAAATTTTGTCATCCTTCGATCATTTTATATGGTATGATGAACTTTGCTCCATATAATATGTCATATTACACAGTTGGTGTTTACTTATCATTCATTTTCATGTATTATCTAAAACGTAACAAGACAGCATGGTGGGAAAAATACAACTATGTTTTATCTGCTGGTTTAAGTGCAGGTTTAGCTTTCTGTGCTATCATTATGTTCTTTGCTGTTCAATATCATGATAAAAGTATTACTTGGTGGGGTAATAGCATTGTTTCTGTTGGTGTTGATGGTGGTTCATCTGATAGAATTGCATTAGTCACTGATTTACCAGATAAAGGTTTCTTTGGTCCAGATAGTTGGAGTTAATTTTTTAATACTTTTTATATATAATTTAATTTCTTTTGCTTTTACGTATATCCTTATATATTTGTTTTTTTTCCTTGTTATTTAATAAAAGTTCGACATTACAGTACAGTATTCATATTAAAATTATGGGAAAAAACTTGTAACGATACCTATAGGCTTACCAAAAACCAATTATTTGTGTTAGACCTAATATTGTTTGTGATTATTGATCAAACAATAATGGGAAAGGTGACCTTGAATTAAGATATCGATTAGTTCCACAGCTATATATATATATATATATAGAGTACGTCACTGTACGTGTTGAAGTAAATTTTGAAGGTTTCAGGCTGTGCAAGCGCCGGCGCGCCGCACCTTGGCATTTAATTATGAATTTTCAATTTTTTCATTCATACTCAAAGATCATTCGTTTATTCTTTAGTTTAATAAGTTTACTTTGATTATGTATATATAGTAGATGTCACCTGCAAAAGTCCAGGAGATGCTTACGAAAATGTTGTTGATCATAAATGTAATATAAAACAAGAGGTTGTGCACGTGACCATAACTATGATCGTACAATAATAAATTAAGTCAATAAAGACAGCCACAATTTCATCATCGTCTTCTAGCAATATGTAAAGTACATTTAATATGAATATTTACGTACGATAATATTGGAATTTCTCTCTATAGCTTACTTAATTGATAAATCGATTGTAGATTCATTCATTCGGTATATAGGAGCTATGGCTAGAATAATTACAAAAAGTTGAAGCAAAATAAATACGTACATATATATTTGCAGTAATCATATATAGCAAATGAAATGTAAGGTTATAGTAGATTCTAACTCTTCTAATGGTCATAAAAAAAAGTAAATGTGTAAATCCAGGTAATATCTTATCTACATGACTGCACTATAACCAGCTATATATAGCTAGCTATAGCTATAGTACGTATATACATGTAGCTGGTACCACCGACGTATAATATCACATATATCGATATCGTATTATTCGTATACGGTAAAATATATGAAAAAAAGAAACTGTTAATTCTCTAATTCTCGAATCTCGAGCAGTGGCCCAACGTACGGCTGTGCTCTCAGATACCAAGAAGAAGAATTTGAAAAATTATCATGAATTCACTAATTTATTACTACTGATACAGCATTTCAGATCCCAGAATGTTGGTTCTTGGCTATCAAATACATAGAAATGACATTTTGTCGTGCTACACAGACGGTGACAGACCTGGTTTACAAACAAACGAAGAGTCTATATCAGCTTTCTGCAAGGCGGTCATACGGTACAATCAATAATTCAGTTATCAACAATTCAGATAAGAACAATTAACATTATTTTTTAACTTCTTCTTGCATCCTATCCTATATATTGAGATGGGATCAACTATATTAGTCTATATAAGAAGCTTTGAATATCCTATCAGTGTTCTCTAGTTTATAAAACATGCTGCTCTGCTTCTTTCAATTTCTTTTACTATAGCTTGCTTACCTTTCCCAGGATCTTCATTCACCTATATTCTTTACATCAAAACATTTAAATCTTTAACATGGTGGAAGACGAAAAGTATACAGTTCCAGATCCTGAGAAGAAGGTACTTGCAGAAGCCTATTCTGAAGAATTGAACACTTCAGTTCAAGAACTTCAACTAGATGATGATGAAATCCAAAGAAGAATTGCTTATGCAAATTCACATAATTTAAATCCAGATGATTTAGAATATGTTTTAGATAAAGTTGAAAAGTTATCATTAGATGAATCAAAAGATATCCTGAGAGAAATTATTGAAACTCATAGTGATGATATTAACTTTGATAGTGGTTTATTAGCAAAAATGAAATTATTAATTGAATCTCCTGAAGCTGCTGGTATTGATCCATCTGATTATGAATTTGAAATTAAATCACAAGCTGGTATTTGTAAATTCTTTTCTCCATATCCAGAAGTTAGAGCTGTTACTAGACCTTTTGATGATCCTTCAATTCCTTGTGAAACTCTTAGAGCTCATATTTTAGGTTACGTTTGGGCAGTTATCGGTCAATATATCAATTCTTTTTTCCTTTCTCGTTATCCTGGTATTTCAATTAACTCTGCTGTTTGTCAAACATTATTATATCCTTGTGGTATTGCATGGGCTAAAGTTGTTCCTGATTGGGGTGTTACTATACGTGGTACTAGATATTCATTAAGTCCTGGTCCATGGACTTATAAAGAACAAATGTTATCTTCAATTATTTTCAACTGTTGTATTAGTTCAGTTTATGTCTTTTATAATATTCAAACTCAAGATGTTTATTATAAAGATGCTTGGTTATCTTCTGGCTATAAAATTCTATTAGTTTTATCAACTCAATTAATGGGTTTTGGATTTGCTGGTATTTTAAGAAGATTTGTTGTTTATCCAATTGAAACTTTCTGGCCTAGTATTTTACCAACTTTAGCTTTAAATAGATCATTATTAGTTCCTGAAAAGAAAGAAGTTGTTCATGGTTGGAGAATCTCTAGATATCGTTTCTTCTTTATCATTTTTGCTGCTAGTTTCATATGGTATTGGGTTCCAGGTTACCTATTTCAAGGTTTGAGTTATTTCTCTTGGATTACATGGATTTCTCCTGATAATTTCAATTTAGCTATGATTTGTGGTACTGATTCAGGTATGGGTTTAAATCCATGGCCAAGTTTTGATTGGAATATTATTACTACTGCTTATCCATTAGTCTACCCATTTTATAGTAATTTAACCTATTATGTTGCTATGGCTATTGGAACATGTGGTATCTGGGCTATTTATTATACTAACAATAACTATGCAGGTTATTTACCAATTAATTCTTCAGATATCTTTACTAATACAGGCGAATCATATGATGTTACTGAAATTATTACAAATGGTAAATTAGATGAAGCTAAATATAAAGCATATTCACCACCATTTTATTCAGCTGGTAATTTGTTACTTTATGGTGCTTACTTTGCTTCTTATCCATTGACTTTTTGTTATGTTATGTTAGATCAATATAAATTAATTTATAAAGCATATGAAGAAATGTATAGAAATTTTGCAACTTCATTTAAGAAAACTTTTTCACATTTTGGAAAAGCATTCAAAAGTTTATTTAAAGGTGATTTAAAAGGATTTAATATCGAAGTTGCTAAAGTTGTTTATGATGCAGATGATTCAATTTATGAAGGTTTTGATGATCCATTTACAAATATGATGAAAAAATATCCTGAAGTTCCAGATATTTGGTTCTACTGTATCTTACTTATTGCATTTATTTTTGCAATTATCTTGTTATGTGTTTATCCTCAATTAGAAACTCCAAAATGGACTATTTTCTTTGTTATTGGTATCAATTTTGTTTTCTTAGTTCCAATGCAAATTTTGGCTGCTACTACAGGTACAATTATAGGATTGAATGTTTTAGTTGAATTAATTTGTGGTTATGCATTACCAGGTAATGGTGAAGCTTTGATGTTTGTTAAAGCATTTGGTTATAATATCGATGGTCAAAGTGGTAGTTTCATTGCTGATCAAAAGATGGGTCATTATTCACAGGTTCCACCAAGAGCACAATTCCGTGGTCAAGTTTTAGGTACTATTATTACATGTTTTATTGGTTATAGTGTTGTTGATTGGGTTGATGAACATATTAGAGGTATTTGTACTTCTGAAGCTCAAAATAACTTTACATGTGCTAGTAGTTCTGAAGTTTATTATTCTGCTTCAGTTATGTGGGGTATGATTGGTCCAAAACGTATTTTTTCACAACAATATCCAGTTTTAAAATGGATGTTCTTATTTGGTTTCTTATTAGCACTAGCATGGTGGGTTGCAAAGAAATATGGTCCAACAATTAGAAGTTATACTAAAGAAAAAGCACCAACTGGAATTTATAAAGTTTTAAGTTTTACAATTTTCACTCCTTTAAGTTATTTGAAATTTTGTCATCCTTCTATCCTTTTAAATGGTATGATGAATTATGCTCCATATAATTTATCATATTACACAATTGGTCTTTACATGTCTATTTATTTCATGTATTATTTGAAACGTAAGAAGACAGCATGGTGGGAAAAGTATAATTATGTTTTATCTGCTGGTTTAGATGCTGGTTTAGCTTTCTGTGCTATTATTATGTTCTTTGCTGTTCAATATCATGATAAAAGTATTAATTGGTGGGGTAATAATATTCTTTCTAAAGGTGTTGATGGTGGAGGTGCTGATAGAGTTGCATTACTAACTGATTTACCAGATAAAGGTTTCTTTGGTCCAGATACTTGGAGTTAATTGTTATTATTATATATTTTAGTTTTTTATGCTTTCACCTTATATATTTTGGTTTGTTTTGTAATCCATTAAGTTTAACATCATTTATAAAATTTGTAACAGTTAGTAGCAAAACTATTAGTATCTAAACTTACTAAAATCAATTGATTATGCTTATGTTCGGGTTACAATGTTTTGTGATAATTCACTCACTGGGAATCACTGCATGCCTTCCCTCTGTTCGTACGTGTTGAAGTAATTTTTGAAGGTTTCAGGCTGTGCAAGCGCCATTGCGCCGCGTACCGGTATCTGAATTAATAATTTCGAATTCGAATCGATTCATCATGATCATAGTATAATTTACAGTAAATCATTTACTTCTAAGTTATTTAATTGTTATATTTGATCGAATGTATTAGAATTTATTTAAATGTATACGTACGTTTGAAGCAGAAATGATATATACTTATTTTGATACTTGATATCATTAATTGAAATGTAAAAAAAGTATAAAAGAAACAAAAAGTAATTATCTTCACTTATACAAATTTGTCATTCGGTTTTCCGGGTCTTCAGTTTGATTTAACATAATTGTAATATTGAAATAATCAACAGCATGTTATATATAACTGTTATATTTGAAAATCAAGTTGTTAAATGATGGGTTTTTGGCTTAAAAATAGCAGATTTTTTTTCAGAACTCTTTACTTTTTCATAACTCTTTATGATTTAATTAGTAGAAAACATATAGTTATTTACAGTACCGTTAATTACAGTTAGCTAGCTAGTATAATTCGTATAATTCAGTCATTTAATTTGCTGTAATATCTCAATGTTGTAGAATCGAACACCGGTCCGGCGTAATTAACTTATCGCGGCACCAGGATAAATTTATCAGCATCTAGCTTGGGATTCTTGGGCTTGGGCCTTGGCTGTAGTTGGATCAAATACCTGATGGAGATGGTCATGTTGTTAGTGCTAGAACAGAGATGACACACAGACACAGTTCATACCACGGACAAAGATCATTTCTGAAAAGGATATCTGGCTCTAACTCCATGCACTGATTAAAATTTAAAATCTGAGTGGCTAGCGCTATATAGCTCCGAACCATCGTACGGTCAATCATCAATTCATTGAGATAAGAAATAAGAAATACTTTTTAAATTTTTACGATTTCTATTTCTACAATTAAGTTAAGCTAAGCTATATAAAACCAATTATATCCCACTTTTTACAATTAAAACTTTCTCATGTCTTTCTTTGAATATATAACACTACTTTTATTTTCATCTTCACTTACCTGGTGTTGATTACGTTCAATATATAACATGTCTACAGGTTCAGTTTCAGATCCTGAAAAGAAAGTTCTTTCTGAAGATTACACTGAAGAATCAACAGGTTCAGTTCAAGAAGTTAAGATAGATGAAGATGAAGTTCAAAGAAGAATTGCATATGCAAACACTCATAATATTAATCCAGATGATTTAGAATATGTTTTAGATAAAGTTGAAAAATTATCATTAGATGAATCAAAAGATATCCTGAGAGAAATTATTGAAACACATAGTGATGATATTAACTTTGATAATGCTTTATTAACAAAAATGAAATTATTAATTGAATCTCCAGAAGCTGCTGGTATTGATCCATCTGATTATGAATTTGAAATTAAATCACAAGCTGGTATTTGTAAATATTTCTCTCCATATCCTGAAGTTAGAGCCGTTACTAGACCTTTTGATGATCCTTCAATTCCTTGTGAAACTTTTAGAGCTCATATTTTAGGTTATATTTGGGCTGTCATTGGTCAATATATCAACTCATTCTTTACCTCTCGTTATCCTGGTATTTCAATCGATTCAGCTGTTTGTCAAACTTTATTATATCCATGTGGTATTGCTTGGGCCAAAGTTGTTCCTGATTGGGGTGTTACTGTTTTTGGTACTAGATATTCTTTAAGTCCTGGTCCTTGGACATACAAAGAGCAAATGTTAGCTTCAATTATTTTCAACTGTTGTATTACTTCAGTTTATGTTTTCTCAAATATTCAAGTTCAAACAGTGTATTATGATGATACTTGGTTAACTGATGGTTATAAAATCTTATTAGTTTTATCTACACAATTAATGGGTTTTGGTTTTGCTGGTGTTTTAAGAAGATTTGTTGTCTACCCAATTGAAACTTTCTGGCCAAGTATTTTACCAACATTAGCTTTAAATAGATCATTATTAGTTCCTGAAAAGAAAGAAGTTGTTCATGGCTGGAAAATTCCTAGATATCATTTTTTCTTTATCATATTTGCTGCTAGTTTCATATGGTATTGGGTTCCAGGTTATTTATTCCAGGGTTTGAGTTATTTCTCTTGGATGACATGGATTTCTCAGGATAATTATACTTTAGCTATGATTTGTGGTACTGACACAGGAATGGGTTTAAACCCATGGCCAACTTTTGATTGGAATATCGTTACCACTGCTTATCCATTGATTTATCCATTTTATAACAATTTAACTAATTATATTGGTTTGCTTATTGGTACCATTGCAATTTGGGCTGTCTATTACACCAACAATAACTATTCAGGTTACTTACCTATTAATTCTTCAGATATTTTCACTAATACTGGTGAAGAATTTGATGTTACTGAAATTATTACAAATGGTAAATTAGATGAAGCTAAGTATAAAGCATACTCTCCACCTTTCTATTCAGCTGGTAACTTAATTTGTTATGGTGCTTATTTTGCTTCATATCCTTTAACCTTCTGTTATGTTATCTTAGATCAATACAAATTAATCTATAAAGCATATGCTCAAATGTACAAGAATTTCTCAAGTTCATTTAAGAAAACATTTTCACATTTTAAAAGTTCATTTAAATGTTTATTTAAAGGTGATTTACAAGGATTTAATATTGAATTTGGTAAAGTTATTTATGATTCAGATGATTCAATCTATGAAGGTTTTGATGACCCATTTACAAACATGATGAAACAATACCCAGAAGTTCCTGATATTTGGTTCTATTGTATCTTATTAATTGCTTTAATCTTTGCTATTGTTTTGTTATGTGTTTATCCTCAATTAGAAACACCAAAATGGACTATTTTCTTTGTTATTGCAATTAACTTTGTTTTCTTAATTCCAATGCAAATTCTAGCTGCTACAACAGGTTCAGTCATTGGATTGAACGTTTTAGTTGAATTGATTTGTGGTTATGCTCTTCCAGGTAACGGTGAAGCTTTGATGTTTGTTAAAGCCTTTGGTTATAATATTGATGGTCAAAGTGGTAGTTTTATTGCTGATCAAAAGATGGGTCACTATTCCCAAATTCCACCAAGAGCACAATTCCGTGGTCAAGTTCTAGGTACTATTATTACTTCATTCATTGGTTACAGTGTTGTTGATTGGGTCGATGATCATATTAGAGGTATTTGTACAGATGATGCTCAAAATGATTTCACATGTGCTAATAATGGTGAAGTTTACTATTCATCATCAGTTATGTGGGGTATGATTGGTCCAAAACGTATCTTCTCTCAACAATATCCAGTTTTAAAATGGATGTTCTTATTTGGTTTCTTAGTCGGTTTAGCTTGGTGGGCAATTAAGAAATTTGGTCCAGCAGTTAGAAGCTATACTAAAGAAAAAGCACCAAGTGGAATTTATAAAGCTTTAGATATCACAATTTTCAATCCATTAAGTTATTTAAAATTCTGTCATCCTGCTTTAATTTTATATGGTATGATGAATTTTGCTCCTTATAATATGTCATATTACACAGTTGGTCTTTACATGTCTATCTATTTCATGTATTACTTAAAACGTAAGAAGACAGCTTGGTGGGAAAAGTATAATTATGTTTTATCTGCTGGTTTAGATGCTGGTTTAGCTTTCTGTGCTATTATTATGTTCTTTGCTGTTGAATATCATGAAAAGGATGTTAATTGGTGGGGTAATAGCATTGTTTCAGCAGGTGTTGATGGTGGAGGTGCTGATAGAATTGCATTACTAACTGATTTACCAGATAAAGGTTACTTTGGTCCAGATACTTGGGATTAGTTCTTGTAGTTATATAATTTGTTTTTGTTTTTGCTTTTATTTATTTATTAATTTGGGTTTTTGTTATCTAATAAGTTCAGTGTATGGTCACCCAAACTACTTGATTATAACTTTTTAATACAATATATTGAAACTATATAAGTTTCTGTAATTAACATATAGAGATTTCGAATTTGATTATTTGATGGTCAATTGCACAGCCTTGAAAGCACAGCCTTGAACCATCAAAAAAAAAAATCAACAAAAATCACGACGCCAAAGTTACGACGCCAAAGTTAGTTAGATTGACTAATTTAACTTATTGAAGTAATTGATTGTTCTTCATCTTTTTCAATTTAAGATGAAAATTCCAAGGCATTCAGCGGAATCATACCTACAGCAATTATATGAAAAACACACTCGTTCAGATATAAAAATTAAAGCATTTGGAAAAGAGTATGAATTACATAAGGTATTTCTTGATAGATCACCTTTTTTCAAATCATTAATAAATAAGTCAACTGGAACTGGTATTGATAACTATTATGAAATTGATCTTGATAAGAATAAAGTCAATCAAACTGCATTTGAATTATGTTTAAAAAGATTATATTTTCAAATTGATAAAGTTGAAGAAGGTAAAATACCAATTGAATTAATTACAACAGCTAGTTATTTAGGTTTAACTGATATAGTGGCAGATGTCATATATTATTTATATGAAAATTTAAATATGAAATTAATTAAACCCGTTTATAATTATTTTCAAAATAATAATGTTGGATTAAAAAAAGAAGTTATCAATAATATAATTGAACATTGTAAGTTTTATCTTTTAAAAAATGGATATGAAAATGGCCCTGAATCATGGAATGATATACCAATGCATTTAATTACTGAGACCGTTAATAAAGATAATTTTTGGGTTCCTTATGAGTATGATAGAGTCATTTTTATAATGAAATTAATTGAAATAAGATTAGAAAGAGGCGATTCTAAAGAATCTGTTGAACCATTAAGAAATATATTAAACAATGAAATAATTTATTGTAATATTCCATTTGAAAAATTAAGTGAATTAGAACAATATCGTGATATTAAGGGAAATTCTTACATAAACCGTGATGTTATTTCAGATGCTATATTATTAAGTATAAAACTAAGAGGATATATAATGAACTCAAAAGAGCAAAAGATTTGTTATAAGCCTAAGGACCCACATTTTTCACGTACTTTCAAGAGATTTGAACAAATCAAAGATTTATGTGTTTCACCCTCTGAAATAGTTACTACTCTTTCAACAAAATTTAAACCTATCGAAGAATATTTTCCTCCTCTAAGAATTTCATTATCTTTGAGTTCTATTGATGAAGTAGGAATCGACAAAGCATTATACTTAGATCCTGTTTTTTATGCTGGCCATTTATGGAGACCTGCAGTCTATAGAAAGTCTTCAGATGACATTTGTTTTGATATTTATATTGATGAAGATGAAGGTGAAGGTGAAGGTGAGGGTGAAGATCAAGATGAAAATCAGGATGAAGGAGTTGAAGATGGGTCTTGTGAAAGTAAAGTAACTGGTGATGATGAGCATAACAGAAAGCGTTTAAAGCTTTCAACTGGTTCTAAACATTCTCCAGAAACTATTTGGGACGAAGACTTGAATTATCACAATTCATCTTCTTTTAATTATTATGATGAAAGAGAACATATATCAGCATTTGCCAATGCTTATTCTTTTACTGATGATAAAACTGGTAAATTTTATATTGATTGTTTATCTGAGGAGAGTATGTCCTTTGAATATTTTAATTTTGAGTTTGGTAAAAATCATTTTGGATATGTTGATCCAATTTCCAAGAAAAATATTACTTATGATCCTTTAAAAATCAGCGTGGTTATAGGAATGATTTAGCTATATACTTTAATTTATATTAAATAATTCAAGTACTTTAAATTATCGATTGAAACGAACGATGGAGATGTAATATTAAATATTAAATATAAAATACAAAATGCAAAATGTAAAGAAAAAGGTATAAGGTAAAAATCAAATTATCAAAGGTATAATAATTAGGTTAGCAATGCGGAAAACAGTAAAGACTATGGACAAAACATAGTACTAAAAGAATCTAAATCTAAAGTTCTTGAAGTTTTAGGTTTATTTAAACATTTAGCAACTAAACCAGTTGAAGAATATAAAAAAGTTCTTAATTTTTTATTCTCATCAGAAATTAAATTCAGATTAGTTGAATTATCTTTTTCATAAAATACACCATTAACTGAATCATCAATTATTAATTTAATTGAATTTGAAATATTTTTAATATGAATAAATTCTAAATTAATTTTATCTTCAAGTATTTTTGAATCATTATTAGTATTATTATTATTATTATTATTATTATTACTTGATGTTAATATTTGAATAAATGGATCATCAAATGTAAATTGTAATTCAATTTTTCTAAATTTATCATTAAAATCAATTTCTAATAATTTTTTAGTTGATCTTGATCTCATTAATAAACCTTGAGGACTAAAACTAAAGTTAATTTTATTAACTGAATTTGGAATTTTACTAAACCATGATATTTCATTATTATTAAGTTTTTTATTGGGTATATAAAAAATATCAGTTAATTCCAATATTCTTAAATGTTCACATTGATTTAAATCGAATAATTTATTAACTTGAAAATCTAAAAGACATAAATGATTCATAAATTTAGGTGGTATATAATCTTTAAAATTATGTGATAAATTAGTTGAATGAATATGGACAAATTCAACTTGATCAGGAATTGAATTAAAACTATGTTTAGTTATACAATCAGTTAAAATGATAGTTTTTAATTTATTTAATCTTTTAAAAGAACAATTAATTTTTTCTAATCTAGTTTTCATAATTAATGTTTTAATTGAATTATTTTTAATTTTATATTTTGATGGAGGTGGAATTTTAAAAATTGCCGTATTAATTTTATTAAATTTTGAAAAGATTTCATAATTATTTTCAAATATTATTGAATCAATTTTATAGTTAAAAGTTTGATCTAAATTTTCAATATCATCATCACTCATATCAATTGAATTAATTTCAATTTCAACATTTGGACATTCTAAAATCTTTATAAATTCAGGGTATAATAATAATTTTTCAGATTGTAAAAACAATTCAACATTTTCTAAATTTTCAATAATTTTAAATAATCTATCAAATTCAAAAAATGAATCATCTAATGAAATTGAGAATTTTTTTAAATTTTTTAATTTTTTAAATATATCATCATTTGAAGGTAAACTATGATCAGTTATATAAAAATGATTAACTTTATCATAAAATAAAGATAAATTTTTAATTAAAATATGAAAATTTGATTCATAAATAAATGTTAATTGATCACAATTTTTCTTTTTTGATAATTTAATAAAATCATCATGTGGTATTGGAGTTATAATTTCTTTAACAGGCAATCTATTAACTAATATATTATACTTATGTTTTCTTGAATTAATTGTTAAATCATCAGTGTATAACCATCTAATTTCCATAGATTCATTTGATGCGTAAACTAATTCAAGTTCATTAAATAAAGCAAATTGTAAAGCATTAACATAATAATGAGGATAATTGACGATATCACATTCCATTAACGTATGACTTACTATCAATCTTTGCAATTCAACTGGTAATGAAGATGTTAATTTTATATATTTTTCATTATTAAATCTTTTCTTTATTAGACCATCGTTTCTATTTTTAACTTTATTATTTGATTTTGATTTTGATTTTGATTTCTTTTCATCTTTCAATGATTTTGTTAATGTGATCAGAGAATGGACATCTAGTTTAGAATGTATTGTCAAGTTGAAAACACTATCGATAGTCAAGTTTTGGAATGAAACACCGTAATTTGTAATGGAAGGCACTTTATTGAGCAGGGGATCCCGCATGATCAGAGAGAAGAGCTGGAGAGAAGAAGATGGGATACTGTGTGTGGTATCGCCACGGGTCTGGGAAGAGATGGTGTCCTTGTGGTAAGCAGTTTGAGCTGTTACACTGTGAAACTGGGACAAAAACAGGTGTTTTGCTGGCACTTGTTGTTTGTTGTTGAAATTGGTGTTTTAAATTTACTGAAATTAAGGGGAAGAAAAATAGAGCGCCCACGTGACGCGGAGACGCCTGATTGGTCAGCTATACAGGTAGAGAGAGTAAATTACTTTTATTTAGAATAGGATCCCCTTTTTTAAGGATAAACATCCCTGTTTTATCAATGAAATGTCTTAGAGTGACATGGACCTTACCAGAAACATTATTAAATATAAAATATGGCCGTTGTGAAACAAACTTAGATCTTGCAATTGGATTAACATAAACTGAATAACTTGAATTAAATTTAATATCAATATCTAAATTTAAAATGTCTTGATTAACATCCATACCAAATATAAATGTTCTATAATCAATATTTGCATCAAATGATAACTTTAATACTTCTAATGAACATGGAATTGTTTTCCAAATTAGATTATCTTCTTTAATTCCATAAAATGAATTAATTAAATGTAATTCTTTTAGATATGATGGTACTTGAAAATTCATATATTTACATTCATGAAGTATTAATTTCGTTAATGATTTTGGTAAAGTTATGTTAAAATTATCAATCTGTTTCAATGTTAATTCACGTAAATATTCAGGGCATGAATTTAAATTATTCAAATATTGATGTGTAGTATTTAATGATCTTAATTGACTTAATCCACTTAAATTATATTCGGTATTCTTATACTGATCTTCAAATATCAAATTTAATGATTTAATTGACTTATTTTCAAAATTAAATTGATTAATTGGACGAATTTCAACACTAACTTCATTTAAATTTTTAAATTGATCTAAATATCCAAGATTTCTATCAATTAATAAATGTTTAATATTCATATTACTAATTCTATATATATGCTCTAAATGAGTTGGAATCACAGTTTTTTCAATATTAAATGTACATTGTAATGATCTAGTTAATGTAATAAAATATTCATTATCAAGCCAATCAAGTCTAATTCTATCTGAATTTATAAAAATATGATCAAGTTTATTTAACAACTTTGATAATGTACTAAAATCAAAAAATCCAGTTGTAATATTGATTGTTAATTCTTTTAAATTAATTAATGAATTGATTTGTAAAATTGGTACTTCACCAGCAAATGGAATAGTATTGAAATGTGTGATTTTTGAAATTGGATTATTATTTGGATTAAATAAATTATTTAAAGATGAATAATTCTCAAGTATAATTGAACTAAATTCAAGTTTAGAATTTTCAATAAAACTTAAATATAAAAATGAATATGGACCTTTAATTGTAAAACTTTCAATCTTTAAAACATTCAATAAATGGAAAAATGCAAATGCATAATTTCTTGAAACAGTGAATAATTTGAATATTTTAGATGATATGATTAAATCTCCTGTAGATGATACTGTAACATTAATACCTGAATATGGTTTTAATAGAACTAATATATCAAGAAATAATGATGGATTTTCTGATAAATCAATGAATTTAAAAGAATGACATAAAACCAAAGTTGCAGTATTAGCTGGTAGTGAAGAAAGAATCTTAACAAACTTCTCTAATTCTAATGTTAATGGTGTTATTGTTTTTGATTTTGATTCTAATCTATTTAATTTTGATGCTCTAAACCAATCTTCTGTTGCCCAAATCTGCAACTGAACATCAGGAGTTCTTTTATCATTTTCTTTTGAGTAAAACGTCCTCCAATCTGGATTGGTTGAAGTAATATTTGTGTTCTTATTCTGTAATATCCTTTGATCCATATTGAAGGTGTAACAAAACGCAATCTGGTTGAACCAGTTTGATGAACATGACTTGCAAAATCATCCTTATATCTATCACAAAGACCAAGTTGTATGATACATGTATAACAAGATGAGTGTGTTTTGTGGTCTTTTGAACTGGTCAGAAGTGATACAAAAGTTGTTGTTGAACTTGTTGCTCATGAAACTCGGATGAAACTTATTTCGAGGACCGAATGTGCCGAGTTAACTCCGTAGTAACTCCGAGTGCTCTTTCGCAGTATTTCATTTATTTCTATTTAACAAGAATCAAGAAGAACACCTAAGAAGTCAAATTTGGAATATGGGTAAATCAAGTAGATGCTATACTGCTACTAATTCAATGATCATGTGCTTCAATGTTACATCCAATTATTTCCAAACTCCATGGCCAGTTTTTTGATCTGTTTTGTTATTAGTCATTAAATAAGTTAATTTCTCTACTTTTCTGATTCTTATCAATATACTACCTCTTTTTCTTCTCCTTGTTACTCTCTTAATCACTAAGGATGATGCTGAATATTAAAACAACTGAATTATCACCAAGTTTACCTGAACTTCCACCATCTTATTATGAATCTTATGATCAATCTACAACTTTACATCATACAGATAATAATATGATTCCTTTGCCACCATATTCAATTGAACAAGAATTAAATTTCACAACTAGTGAATGTAAAATGTTTAAAAGATTATCAATTCTACCTGAAGCTAGAATGAAATCTATTACAAGAAGTGAACAATATTGTTTAAGACGTTTATTATTCTACAAGATGAATGCATTAAAAGTTTTAAATGAAAGATTACCAAAAACTGCAAATGATTTAGATTTTGATACATCATCAATAGTTGGATATTTTGATTTATATTTTCAATTTGAAAATAAAGAATTTTTAAAAAATTTTCAAAGAACTGATGTAGTTATTGAAAGTAAAGATAAATTCTTTAGATATTCTTGGTTATTATATTTTATTTCAAATGAAATTGATGTATTGAATGATACTACTAATGAAGAGTTTGAATTCATTGTTGATTTATGTTATGATATAGCAAATTATACAAATTCTGAATTTGAATTAATGCATCCAAATTGGAATAAATTTCGTAATTATGTTTTTAAGAAATATAGACAACAAATGGTTAATTCAATGCTTGGTACTTCACATACTGTTGAAACTGTTCTTAGATATATGTGTAGTTTAACTGATGAAGAAGTTGAACTTCAATATTCTCCATTTGTGGTTCATATAAGAAAAGAATTCTTTAGAATGATTACTTTATTGGATTTCCTAACTAATGATAGAGTTCAACAAACTAAACAAGATTGATTTATATATATCTTGTATTTTTCTTTTTTTTATATAACAAAACATAGTATACCTCCCAAAAACCTGTAAAGAGAAAAAAATAATAAAAACAAAACGAAATAAAATAAATAAATAAATATACGTATACAATACAATAAAAGTCACATAATTGATCCATGAATTTGTTCACGGTGATAAGCAGTCATTAATCCTTTAATAGTTTCAACAATTTCTTTACATTCTTGATTATTTTTAGCTTCCATATAATATTTCTTTAAAACTGCATCTGCTGCATTATCATAATTTTTATTAATAATAATTTTAAAATATTTTAAAACTTTAGTACTTTGTTTAATTTTTAAAACTTGATTAATATTAAAACTTGAAGTTTTAGTTTCTGTCCATGATCCATTAAGTTCATTAAATGGTAAAATATAAATTTGCCATCCATCAACAGCTAATGATTTTGGATGTTTAGCTTTAAATGACATTTGTTGTCTTCTCCAAACAGTCCATCTATGGTATGATGTTAAATCAGGTAACTGGTTTCTTTCAACTTGATTTAATTGTTGTTGTAACATCATATTATGTTGTTGTTGATAATAATTTGCACTTGCATGTAATAAAGTTTGAAATGTTTTACTATTTTTAAATCTATTTAATTTAGAATCTTTAAGAACAGATGAACCTAATACTGAATTTGTATGATTAACCCCATTGTTAATAAGAGAAGAACTAATTAATGCATTTGTAGTATCATCATATGGTCTTTTCATTAATCTTAATGAACTCTTTTTATTTAAACTAGTAATTTCATCATCTGAATCTAAATCACTATAATTATCTGCAGCATGGTTAGCACGAATACTAGTTTGACGTTGAAATTGACTTGATAATGTAACTCCTGAAGTTGGAGTAACACCACCACCAGGAAGAGTAGCTAAAGAAAAATTTCTAGTACTAGGACGATCAATAGTTGATTGTCTTTGAGGGATACCAGTTTCTTCAAAAGTATCTTCTATTTCATTTGATTGATCTAGTGAATAGGGTGTAATATTTTCATTCTTTTCCATAACCAGGTCATTACATTCAATTAAAATAAATTCATCAGCACCATAGGATTGGAATGCTCTTGTTCTATCTAAAACACCAAAATCATCTTCAATTTCACCATCATCATCAGCCAGATATATAATCCAATGATTTGGATTTTGTTTAATTTCAGATAAAGTTTGTTGTCTTTTTCTTTTAATTGTTAATAATACAAATCCAATTAATTCAAATACAGTAACTGATCCATTAGCTTTTAAATTTAACATAGGTATTTTAAGTGAAGGCAGTGAAATTGAAATGTTAAGAAGCTTATCTGTTGCTGCTTGTTGATGTCCAACATATTCAAAGTAATCTAACGTTAATTTACCATCTGGATTATTTTCTAATTTCTTAATTGCTGAAGTTAAAATAGATTTTGAAGACTTATTAATAGATTTATTTGTTGTATCAATAGGTTTAACCTCTTTCTTTGTAAAATCAAGCAGTGGCTCAATTGAAGTTTTTCCATTCCCATCAAGAATACTTGAAAATGATTTTGAATTTCTTTTTAAAGCATAAGCATGTTGATATTTATGGGGACTTGAATTACGATGAGCTATAACTGGCATTTGTTCGATATTATTGTTATTGGTAACTTGTAATGATTGTGCTCCAATATTATTATTATTATTGTTATTATTTCTAAATTTTAATGAAGATCCAACAGGTTTACCAACTTTCATTGAAAAAGCATTACTACTAGCTCTTGATCTAGTAAAATTAATCTTTGAAATTGAATTAACATCAGTTTGTGATTTAAACATATTCAAAGCAGATGAAGAACCATCACCTAAACTATCCTCGATCAGATAATCTGAATCATCTAAATAATCATCTGAATCAAACCCATCAGCAAATTCATCATCATCGTCGTCATCAAGATCATCATCATCATCTGAATAATGCATTGAATCAGGCACATATTCATCATCTTCTAAATATTGATCTGAATCTATTGTATCACGTGTAACCCTAACTCTTGATGATTCATTATCAGTTGTTCCATCAGATTCTAATCCAATATCTTCACTTTCAGAAGATAACTCTGATTGAGATCGTTGCATAAAAGATGGAATTCTAGGTTTGTTAAGAGTGCTTGAACTTGAATCCAATCTTGTTGAACTTATTGTAGATGAAACTTCAAGTGAACCATCAGATGTTTCATTCTCTTCATTTATTGTATTTGGATGTGACATATGCCTTTGTCTAATTAAATTACTGATTTTGGAAAATGGCGTAACTTTGGAAGAAGGTTTAGCTGATAATGTAGGAGAAGATAATTGTTGCTGTTGGTGTTGATTCTGATGTTGTTGTGTATTAATGGAATCAATAGTTTCATTTCTAGCAGTTGAAATAGAAGACGTGGTCGAGATAGTTGAAACAGCAATTGAACTAATACTTTCATTTCTTCGTCCAGTCGTATTTGTTGAAGGGGGTATAGTTTTCAATGATTCTTGAGATTTTCTTCTAGTAGAAGGTTTAGTTGAAATAGAATCATTTGAAATTGTTGAATTTCTTCTAAGTTTGGGGTCTTCAATTGTTGTATCTAAATTAGAATCATTTTTATCATTTTTAAACCTGTTTTTATAATTTAAAACATTTGATTGTATTGGTGGTGAGTTTTGTTGTGTTTCTTTTAATAGTACAGGGAAATTTGAGTTTATATCTAATGATTCTTCTAAAGAACGGTAGTTGTAGAAACTTCCTAAAATTGATTCTATTCTAGATGATTTATTATCGACATTAGAGTTGTTATTCTGTATTGATATTGTAGCTTCTCTTAACACGTTAATCAAAAGATTCGTGTCGTAAGGGACAGCCATGATGAATCTGTCTTCTAGGATACCCTGTAATTGCCTTAATAAACACTATTAAACAGTAAACACCTAAAATTTAAATAATCTCTTGGTGATAGCAAATCAATGAAACGAGCCTGTGCACCACAAGAGTATTCTATGAGGTCGAGTTCACACAAAACACATTGTAAATATAATTATAAAAGATATGAAATATTAAAAATACATATATTACTGATCTATAGTTATGTTCTTACGTAAAAATTTGAACTTTTAAAGAGAGAGTTGAAGAAAAGAGTTGAATTTGGTCATGAACTATAGTCGGAATACTTTCATTGTCACGTGCAGTCAGGCAGAAAACAACTGAAATTCCGAGAAAAATCGAAACCATTTCAGAAAATTCAAAAAGTGAACTTTTTTTCAAACTTTTATCACAAATATCCTGTCGCACACAACATTGTATCTGTCGTGGTAACCAGCCAATCAGAACGCTACATTTGATACCTATTTAGGAAGGTTCGAAATTGATAATTGCGACATTTTCGCTGTCGTGGGCAGAGAAACTTTTCTGAGTCCCCTAGAATTATTGGGAAATTTTGAAATACATCATGCCCTAGATATTAATAAAAGAATACGATACTATTGATTTCATAGGCATCTTAAATTTGTGTGTGGAGTTATTCAATGAAATGTACCACGACAGACAAAATGTTGTTGCAAAGTTCCAAAATCCACAATTCGTGAACGCTTTTCAGTTTTTTATCGGAATTGTATCGGAAGTAGTGCCAGACAGCCTTGCATTGGTGCTATATTTTAAGTTAATTCGAATCCGAAATAAAAAAAATCAGAAAGAAATCAAGAGTTTACAGTAAAATATCGTTAATTCATTAATTAAAAAAGTAATAATGGAATAATAGAGACAGGAAAGAGAAGAAAGAAACATTCAAGATGAAATAATAAACTAAAATAAAATAAAATAAAATAGAATATAGTGTAACATATACTGTATGCAATTTAAGAAAAAACATGTATAATGGAAATGCAAATTAAAAAATGAAAAATTAATGAAAAAGGCTAATTAATATCTAGTCTCAATATGATAAATTAGCTATAAGCAAAATTAAAAATTAATTAAATAACAAACCTCATATTAGGATCAATCTTATGAGAAGTTGATAATTGAGGCTTTTGAGTATATTTAGTTGCTAAAACAGCTCTAATATTTTGTAATAAAGTTAAATAAGATTGTGTTGGATCTTCATTTAAAACTTGTAAGAAAGCCCAACTTAAAGCACCAGTAAAAGTACCTGATTGTGAGGCATCGGCAGAAGTTTGAGAATCTTTACAACCTGAAAACATAACAACATCGGCTAGAGATGATTTATTTTTAATAATTTCTTCTCTATTTGTTGAGGAACTTGCTTGAAATTTTCTAAAAACATTTGTAGCAGAAGAAATCATTAAACCAACATTATTTGAAGCATAACCTTTAATAATATTTAATGCATCACCTTTACTTTCTTTCCAAATATTATATTCTTTAATATTACCATCTTGAGCTCTATAAGCATAAGGTAGATCTAATGCAGTACCAGAATGGCATGAATCAAAGATGCAAGTTAAACGAACACCTTTTTGTAATGGTTTAACCATAATTGCATTCATATCATCATCAATAATAGAACCAGCAGTTGCAAAATCTAATGGATAAATACAATCATCCATTCCATCTTCTTCATCACCATCTTGATCTTTTTCTTGACCACCATGACCTGAATAATGAAAGAACAAACTATCACCTGGTTTTGCATTAGCAACTAACCAAGACATTGCCCTTAACATATTAGCTCTAATTGGTCTTTTCATTTGTTCATTAGAATCATCAGTTAACATAACAATATTAGCAGCTGGAAATCCATTTTTAATTAAAAACTTGTACATATTATTAGCATCATTGATACAACCACGTAAAGCATTACTTGTTCCAATATAATTAATACCAATAATCAAAGCTTTTTTAGTACCACCAGTTCCAGTGTACTTACCATGATGAGGCATTGGAGGAGGTCCATCTGGTCTTTGAAATGTGATACCATTATGAGAGCTGTAAGTGGAAGTGTTACCAGTATAGGTTTGACTTGCGTGGTATCCTGGAGGAGGGCCTGCTGGTCTTGAGTAGGAAGGTTTTGAAGAATATCCAGTATTAATGGAGTAGTGACCTGGAGGGGGGCCTTGTGGTCTTGTGTAATTTGAATATTTGGATGGAGGAGGACCTGACGGCCTTTGATGCTTGTTGTTTCTGCCTGGGAACATAAAATATAGGAAAAGGAGAAGAAGAAGAAGTAGTGTCCAGGATGGCGTTGGCTTATAAATCGTTAGAAATCATCATATTTAAATCAAAAAAAAGAGTCGGCGCAAACCTTCCGCAGTTTAGCCAAAAGGGGAATGGCTCGGGGCTTAGCGGATTTAACAGCACAGCCGGCATTGAACGGCCTTTCAAAAATAGTATCAAATTATCAATCAATATCAATCTTTTAATTTAATTTTCACAATATTTATTAACCTGGCTGCTACAGGCTGCTTGAATTAACAAAAATACACAAAATATAAAAAGCAGGAGAGGAGTATGCAAAATAAAAAGAGCAAAGAATAGAATATAAAAGGGTTACTACCCCTAATGAAAAATTCACCAAACAGGTCCAATATTTTACTACTGCTCGTTCAATCTCAAATAGTTTTTGGAGATTCTTAGAATCAAACATTACACTAACACATTCATTTAAACCTGAGCTACAAATTGAGAATAACAACAACTGGAAATGATAGTGTCATTGATTTCAATGCTCAATTAAATCATCTTGAAACTATAACATTAGTTCAATTGGTAATGCTGAAAGATCTAATAATCCAACTGTTGAACAACAAGAATACACTGTTGGGATCTACAGACCCTTTAACACACCCTTAGACAAACAATACAACAGTCACAATCATAACAACAACAACAAAAAGAGGAAGCTCTTTTAGGATAATTAATCACACTTCCAGTGAAAAAGAAAATGAAGGAAACAATTCTGATTCAAATAATGAATTAAATGATGAGGAAGCAGCATCTTTAATGACTTTTCAAAATTTTACCAGAACCACTCTGCCAACTATAAATAATTCTAAGAAGGAATCTAATTCAAAAGATCTCTTAGAAAAGATTTCACTAATTTTAAGAATGAATATATGGAATACTTTGGTAAACAGTTCAATTAGGGGTGTTTTCTCATCAGATTTATTAATGTCATTATTTCCAGTTGGTAATCAGCAATATTTGGCTTTTTCAATTGAAGGTTTATCAACATGAAAGAAAGAACTCCCATCCAAAATTGAACCTATTACCAGCATTAGCAAATGATGTTACATTATTTAAACCTGATTGTAACAGTTAAAGATAAAGAAGATGCTAAAATCATTATCATTAGAATACATTCATCTTTTGAAGTTATTTCTCTGTTTGTTTCACTTCGTCGGCTAATTTAGAGAATAATCAATTTCAATTTTTCCAAATGGTTATGATATTCATTTGATTAACACCATAAAACATAAATTTGTAATTTGTAATTAAACGTATTTCAATTTGTAAATCTAATTTGGATCGGTCATAAGACCTGGAAACAAAAGGGGCAAAATGCTAAACACATCAAGTAAGACACATTGTGGATATAATATGTTAATTTCAAGTAGCTATGGGACAATAACAGGTCTGCTTGACTTGCTTTAAGAAGAAGAACAACACACTATCAAGGAAAGAGAATTGGAATGAGCTCCTTTAAAAACAGCAAACTCGCACCTCTGCACCAATTTCTCGTCCAATCAAAAAAAGCTGAAGAAAAACCACTAAAAGACTTCAACAATTCATCAATTTCCTCTTTAAAACAAGAACACACACAAATCATTTTAAACTTATAAAAATGGCTGCTGCATATGTTATCTTAGGTAAAGCTATTCCTCCTCATCACGTATGTTCTCATCAAAAAACTGGTTCTTCCCACTCACTCTCAATTGATTACCGGTCTTCCCCCACTTTTTAAATTAAATCAAAAATAAATTAAATACTAACATTATATCCATTTGTTATATTAATATAGTTAGCCATGGGTACAATTGGTTTAGTTGCTTTCTTAGTTGCTCCAAAACCATGGGCTTCAAAACCAAAATTAGAAGCTAAAATTGAAGCTACTTCTCCAGAAGAAGAAAAATTCATTACTGAATATTTACTTAAACATGAAAAACATTAAATAAGAATATAACAAAAGAAGAATTTTTTTTATTTAGAATATTATTCATTTCGTCATTTAATTTTTTTTTTTTTTGAATTAGAGACAAGACATTGTATAAATTTTTGTTTATTTGGGTTTATTAAATTCATTCATATGTTTATTTTTACTTATTTATCTTGTGAATAAAATGTTACATTGTTTTATCATCCAGTTTATTTTAAATCTACTCAAAGTTTAAATTTAATTCATGAATCATCTATTATAACTTTAGACATGTATTTATTGTTCAATAAAGAAATTATATATGAAAAGCAGGCATATCAGGCACCATAAATTTTGGTCTAGCTACACGTATATCATATGAACATATAAAAAGTAGAAAATCATTAAAAAAACAAGAAATATGTAGTAAAAGAAAAGTAAACACTTTAAAAACACAAAAAAAGACAAGTACTTAATAAACCATGGACTTTGTATTCTCTCAATTAATAATAAATATTTAATCATCTTTTGATTTTAACAATAACATTTGGATTCTTTTTAATTCTTTTAAAATCATCAGAATCAATTATTGTTAAATCAGAAATTATTTCTAATATAATTTCTAAACCAGAATTAGCTAATTCAACTAAATTTTTAAAATCATCAAATTCTCTATGAATTTGAATTTCTAATTTTTTTAAATTTTTACATTGTTTAATTAATTCTAATGGAGGTAATTTTTTTGGAAATTTTTTTGCTCTAATACATGTAATTTCATTAAATTTTAAACCTTTTAATTCTAATTGATTTTTATAATTTAAATAATTATATTCATAAGGAATTGATTTAATTAATGATGATGATTCTATATATGTTTGATAATATGATGGAAATTCAATTATTGTATCTCTTCTTGGTACTTTCTTTAATAATTGAGAATGTTTATCTTGATCTATAATAAAAGTACCTGTATAATTACATGAACATTTTAAATCTTGATATAATTCAAATGATATAGTTATATTAGTAACAAATGCTAAAACATCAACTAAAACATTTATATTTTTTATAATTGATTGTGAAGATGGTAAAATATACATAATTATTGATTGTTGTAATTCAATTGGTAATTGTATTAATATTTTACAAAAAACTTTTGAATTTTCAGATAATTTAATTTCATTCTTTTTATTAGTAATAATCTGGATTGTATTGGAGGAATTGCATTTGAATTTCTTGTTAGACATAGTTTTGAGTCATGGAATTGAATTGAAGGCTGCTGCTGCCAGTATTTACGACCGTTGGTTGTCTTGGTTGTCTGGTAGTATGGGGATAGTAAATATGGAGACAATTAAGGAGGTAGCAGAATGGTGGTGATTTGTTTGATGCTGTTTCTATCTGATTGGAATTGATATGTAGTGGGTACTTTAGCTGGTGTTCATGGTATGGTTGTATAATTTGTTCATTCACAGGTGAAGCTGTATGGGGCCATAAAGAAGGAAAGGAAGCTAACCACATTCACGTCAATTTAAGATGGTAACTCCTTTGCAGGGGTCTTCTGATTGGCTGTCTGGACACCAAAATGGTTGGTTATAGCTAGCTGGTCTACCTCTTTCTTATCGTAACCACCAATTTGACAATTAAGAGGGAATTAAGAGCAGACACTTGAATTAATGGTTGTCTTCGGAAAAACATGTAAACATGGATAAACCTGGATTTTCCGAGGTCTCTCATTAATTGAAGAAAAAATATAGTAGGAGAATATACATTTTAATAAGAATATAAAAACACAGTTTATTTTTTGTTTTTTTCAACAAGGACAACACAAAACAAAACAAAAGAGAAATCAAAAAAAAAAGTAAGAAAACAGTAACAATCAAGTAATAGTGAGAAAAAAAAAGGATTCGATAGTAAATAACAAATTGTTAAATAATATTTATGTATATCTAAGTGTTCATATAAGTAGATGGATCAACACCTTCTTCTGGGAATTCTTGCATTTTAACATCAAATCTTTCTTGAATTTTATTTAAAATTTCTTTATCTTGATCACTTGAAACAAATGAAACTGATAAACCTTTAGTACCAAATCTACCAGCTCTACCAACTCTATGTAAATATTGATCAGCTTCACTTGGTAAATCATAATTAATTGCTAAATTAATTCTTTCAATATCAATACCTCTACCAAAAACATCTGTTGAAACACAAATTCTTTTATTATATTCTTTAAATGATTTATATCTTGCAATTCTTTCTTCTTGTGGAATACCAGAATGAACAACAATAGATGGGAAATTACATTCACATAATAAAGTATTTAATGCATTAGCTCTTCTAGTTGATTTAACAAAAATAATAACTTGATTAAATTCTAATGAATCTAATAATTCAGCTAATTTAGCATTCTTTTGTTCTTCAGTTAAATTAATATAATATTGTTGTAAACCATGTAAAGTTAATTTCTTTTCATCATCAACATAAATTTCTAATGGATTTTTCATAAATTTCTTACAAATTGGTCTAATTTCTTGAGATAAAGTAGCTGAAAACATTAAAACTTGTTTTTGGAATGGAGTTGCTCTAAAAACTTCTTGAACATCTCTTCTCATATCTATTTGTTCTAAAACTTGATCACATTCATCAATAACAAAATTTTTAACATTATTTAATCTAACTAATTTTTCTCTAACTAAAGCATTTAATCTACCTGGAGTACCAACAATAATATGTGGACAAGTATCTTTATTCTTTAATTTTTCAGCATCTTTTCTAATATTAATACCACCATAGAAAACTTCTGTTCTAACTTCAGGCATATATTTAGAAAATCTAGCATATTCATTTTTAATTTGATAAGCTAATTCTCTAGTATGACAAATAACAATAGTTGAAACTTCACCAGGAGTTGGATCTAATTGTTGTAAAGTAGATAAAACAAAAACGGCAGTTTTACCTAAACCAGATTTAGCTTGACATAAAACATCATTACCTAAAATGGATTGAGGAATACAAGCTTGTTGGACTGTATTAATATAAAGGGGGGTGTTATTGAGTTAGTTAGTGAGGAGGGTTATTTTTAAATGTATTGAGATCAAATTGTCAATATCACTGTCTTAATATCTGTCTGTCTATAATCAATTCATAAAAGAAATATGTAACAATCTGTTTTCCATTATTAATTATAGTAATTAAATTTTGATATTTTCCAAATGTAACTAGTAATACTTTGAAATTGTAAAAGTAATTAAATAATAAAGAAAAGAAAAAAGTTTGTGAATTTGAAAACTTTTGAAAATTTTTCAATTGATTAAATTTGAAACAACATGAAAAATAACGAAAATATTCATGAAATAACAAAATACACGAGGGCAATTAATGAATATTGATTCAATTGTCGATGAAAATTGATTATAATATCAAACTAATGAAATTTAATATAACAATTTTTCAAAATGGATTGATGAATGGTAATAAGATAAAACCAGGATAAAACTAACCAATTGATAAGAATTGGATTAGTCAATTTAAATCAATTTGTTGACAGGATGAATAACACGATCAACTTTTATTAAATGATAATTAATAAGTTGAACTTGATTAAAACTTTCTTTCCTTTAATTAATGGAAAGACAGATAAAAAGACACGTAATTTGATTTTAAATATTTGATAAGACAACATAAGGTATGCATCATCTTTTTTTAATATAGATTTGAAGAAATACTAACCTTCAGAAGGATGTTCAAAACCACAATCGGCAATTGCTCTTAATAATTCTGGTTTTAATAAGAAATCTCTGAAACCAGTAGTATGAATACCGACATAAGAACCTTTCTTGTCAGCTTCATCTTTCTTAGCATCAGAAGCTTCAGTGGTTGGTGCGACTTGGATTTCTTCTGAGTCGGAGTAGTCTAAAAGTTCTTCTTCACCTTCTGCGGACATGATGGATTGATATTAGTGGAGGGCAAAGAACAAGTTGTAGCTGTAGTTGGTGTTGTTGTTGAAACATGACTGAAAAAGTCGATGAACAGAAGGGCGGGTAACTGCACGTGACCACGACATTTGCGCTGTCGCGGCTCAGAGATTTCAACATGGAAAACACGAAAGTGACAAGACACGGTATTTACAACTACTGCTTTTCCTGGAATTACTGCTCTCCTGTCCAATATCATGTCGTCCTTAGCCTACGAGAGAATATACTTGAACCAGTCAAAACTGCCAGGAACAATGAAGATTGCTGAGTCTGGTCTTGGTTGGAAATCTCAACCTATTCCTGGTTCAACTGTTAAAACTCAACCTTTTCTATTACCAAGTGAAGAATTACAAAGTTCTCATTGGTCAAGAGGCTCAAGAGGCTATGAGCTCAGAATTGATACAAAGAATAGAGGTGTTGTTATGTTAGATGGATTTGATCAAGAAGATTTAACTGGTTTAAAAAGACAATTACAAGAAAATTTTCATATTCAATTAGAAATTAGAGAACATTCATTAAGAGGTTGGAATTGGGGTAAAACTCAATTGGCTAGAAATGAATTGATCTTTGCTGTTAATAATAGACCATCTTTTGAATTGCCTTACTCTGAAATTTCAAATACCAATTTATCTGGTAAAAATGAAGTTTCTGTTGAATTTGATTTATTACATAAAGATGATTTATATGAAAAAGCTGGTGATCAATTAGTTGAAATTAAATTCTTTGTTCCAGGTACTGCAGATAATGATGATGGTGATGATAGTCCTGAAAAGGCAAAAGATGAAAATAATCCTATTGAAGTTGTTGAAACAAAATCAAATGCTCAAGTATTTTATGATCAATTAAAAGATAAAGCTGATATTGGTCAAACTACAGGTGAAGCAATTGTCTCATTCGGTGAAATATTATTCTTAACTCCAAGAGGTCGTTATGATATTGATATGTATGAGAATTTCTTAAGATTAAGAGGTAAAACTTATGATTATAAAATTCAACATCAACAAATTCAAAGAATATTTTCATTACCAAAATCAGATGGTTTACACCATTTAATGATCTTACAAGTTGATCCTCCATTAAGACAAGGTCAAACAAAATATTCATTTTTAACTTTACAATTTGATTCACAAGAAGAAATTGAAGTTGAATTAAATATTGATGATGATGTTTTTGATGATAAATATAAAGGAAAATTAAATAAAAAATATGCTAATTTAACTTATTTAGTTTTATCTAATATTTTTAAAGGTTTTACTGAACGTAGAATCATTTCACCTGGTTCATATAAATCAAAAGATGATTTAGTTGCAATTTCTTGTTCATTAAGAGCTAATGAAGGTCATTTATATCCATTAGAAAAATGTATTTTATTTGTTACAAAACCAACTGTTTTAATTCCTCATTCTGAAGTTTCAGTGATTACTTTTTCAAGAACTGGTTCTGGTGCAAGTGCTTCAAGAACTTTTGATATGGAAATTAATTTAAGATCTGGTGGTGGATCACATAAATTTGGTAATATTGATAGAGTTGAACAAAGTTCCTTAGAATTATTCTTTAAATCTAAGAATTTGAAAGTTAGAAATGATGAAAAGATTGCTCAAGAAAGATTAGCTGATGCATTAGCAGCTTCTGATGATGATGGTGATTTTGATATGGGTTCTGCAGATGAAGATGAATCACCTGATGAAGATTTTAAAGCTGGTGAATCAGAATCAGATGTTGCTGAAGAATTTAATTCAGATGCTGAAATGAGTGATAAATCTGATAATGAAGAATCAACTGAACCAAAGAAAAAGAAAGCTAAGAAATAATAATAATATATATTTACTTTTGTTATATGGTTTGGGCTTTTTATTAAATTATCATTCTATTTGTATTTTATATTTCTACTTAGTTTTTTTGTATTTTTCCTATGTCTTCTGTTATAAAAAGTATAATATAATTAATCTAATGATTACATTTAGCTACGGGTGTTATTATGATAAAACAAAGTTAATATATAAAGGATAAAATAATAAATAAAGGTATAAAATATAAGTATAAATAAATATTTAGGTATCAAAAAAAACATAGGTATAAAGTAAAAGAACAGGGGGTGGGCTAAAAAACATAAAGATAACTAAATAAACAATAAAATAAGACATAACAATAAAAGAGAATCATAACAAAAACATTTAAGAGATAAACGGTAATTATAAAGCATTGACCAACCAACCAACCAACAAAAAATGAACAAAATGATAATAAAAGAACATAATATAAATAATAACCGTAAAATAAAAAAACAAACTTAAAAAAAAATAAAAAAGATAATCTCTTTTATGGATAAAAATAACAATTAAAATTAACAATTTAAAAAAAAAAAACATTTATTTTTTAGAACTGGATTCAGAATTTGGATGCAATTTTGGATTTAATTTAGAATCTAATAAATATGTAATACAATTGGATAATTCCTTATTATATAAATCATTGACAGAAAAACATGAATTAAAACAATTTGTTCTTTCAGGGTCATCAATTGCAAATTCCTCAATATTTTTTTGAAGAAACTTAACTCTAGCACTTTTCATCTTTAATTCACTAATTTCGTTCTGGCTTATTTGTTGTTTCATAAGTTGTAATTCAAATGAAGATATACTACTAACTATTCTATAATCAAATTGTCTATTATAACCTGGTTTAGCTGATAAAACTTCTTGAGCATTTTCAAAATCTGATGCATCACCCATTGATGACAATGATGAATTTGTATCATATGTATGAATTTTTAAAGAATTTGAAGAAGAAGAACTTGAAGTTTCACTTGAATCATTAATAGATGAATTATTACCAACTGAACCAGATTCTTCATTAATACCAACTAAAGATGAATTATTTTCAACTGAACCAGATTCTTCATTAATTGTATCTAAGATTCTATATCTATTAAAATTAGCACAAACTTGTAATTGAACTGGAGGAACAAATGTAACTGGATTAACTGAAACAATAGGTTGTTGAGCTGAAAGAAGAGAACTATTAACTGGTTTAAATTTAACATGATGATGAGAAACAGAAGGAGAAACAGAATCATTTTCGTTAATTGTAATTTGTTTAACTTCACCAGGTTTTTGAATTGCCAATTTATGAAATTCACCAAATTTAATAGGTTTAATTGAATCAGCTGAAGATCTAACTTTTTTAATAAACTTTTCTTGATCAATAATTTCACGTAATGTATCAAATGAAGGTTTATCATTTAATAATTGATCAATTGATTTTTCTTGATTAGATTTATTATTAATAGATGAACTTTTATGTAATTGAACTAATTTACTAAAAGTTTTAGAATGATTTAAAATTTGAATTAATTCAATATATTCTTCTTTAATTCTTAATAATTCATTAATTTGAGGTTGCATTTCATTTTCTAATTCTTTTAAAACAATTTTAATAATAACTTCATCTCTTTCAGTTAAATCACTACGTAAACTATCATATAATAAATTCAAACTTTCTGAACTATCTCTTTGATAAACAATTTCAGGTACTTCATTTTCATAACCAGTTAATTCATCATCAACATTATCATTTCTACTATAAAGAGTTTCAGCTTTTTCACTACCAAATTCATTTACATCATCTAAATTTTCAAATTCTTCAACTTGATCTAATTCATCATCTGAAAAACCTTCTTCTTCATGGAAGTCTGTATCAATTGATGAAAATCTACCTGAATCATCAGTATTCAAGAAAATACTATCTAATTGTTCTAATTTGGATCTTCTTTCAGCTTTCTTAGGTGGTTCAATTACCTTAGCTTTAATTACCTTAGGCTTTTCAACTTCAGTAACTTTCTCTTCTGCAATTTCAATAACATCAGGCTTTTCAACTTCAATAACCTTCTCTTCTGCAATTTCAATAACATCAGGCTTCTTTTCTTCTTCAGTTAGCTTAGGTTCATCAACTTCAACAACCTTAGGTTCAGGTTCAGAATCATTAACTAATCTAGATTCATCTTCAATAATACAATTAACTGATTCAGAAGCATCAACAAACCTATCATCAACACTAGTTGGAGAAATAATACCATTAGAATTAATAAAACTAACAACAGAAACAATACCAGCATCATTTTTAAATACATGATTTGAACCAGAACCAGAACCAATTGGGATAATTTCTTCAACATGAATTTCTTTGTGAGTTGTATTTGCTTCAACATGATCAACATCATCTAAATCAATAACTTTTAAATTGGATTTATCTAACCAACATGAAGTAGTAGCTAAGACAGGACTTTTAGTTTTATCAATGAAAACATCTTCATCACCAGCTTCCCAACTAAAATCACCTTGTCCATCATCTTCTGCTTCTGCTTCTTCTTCATTAGAAAATTTAATATCAGACATTTCTTCATCATTTGGAGTACTTGTAATTTTAAATGGAGTACTATGTAATCCTAATCCATCAAGATATACACCATCACGTTTAGATTTAGATAATGTAGCAATTGAAGTATATTCTAATTGTAATAAATGATTATTATTATTAGGAGTAATATTTGCAGTGTTATTATCAATTGGAGTTGAAGTTGGAGGGATTGGAAATAGATTAGAACTAGTGAATTGATTAGTTGTAGTACCATTTGAATCAGAACTATTTGAATTATTATCAATTTCAACAATTTTTGAATCAAATGAATTTAATTTCTTTGATTGATCATCAAAGATAGGATATTCTAATTCATATTTAGGAAAAGTAGTTGATTTAATAACATTTGGATCTGAAATTGGAGGAGGTTGAATTGAATTAATTAATTCAGATGGTTGATTAGTAAAAGATTCAAAATGATGATTATCAATTAATGGAGAGTTTTTAGGATCAGGAATATTATTATTTAAACAAGTTGATGGATTATTATTTGAATTTGAACATGTAAACGTTTTAGCTGGATTTAGAGATTTAAAAATAGTAGTTAGTGGTGGTGGATTTGTTGGAGAATATGCTTCAGTATATAATTCTTCTTCTTCTTCTTCTTCTTCTTCAACAGGTTCAGTGGAAGTTTCAGTAACAGATTTAGTAACAATTTCAGTGGAAGATTCAGTACTAGTTTCAATAACGGGTTCAGGAACAATTTCAGTAACAGGTTCAGGAACAGTTTCAATAACAGGTTTAGGAACAATTTCAGTAACAGGTTCGGTAACAGATTTAGTGGAAGATTTAGTAACTGTTTCAATAACAGATTTAGAGGCAATTTCATTAACAGATTTAGTAACAGGTTCAATAACAGGAGCAATTTGAGTTGAATCATTTTGAATAACAGTTTTATTAGTTGGTTGAACTAAAGGATGATGTAAAGGTTGAATTGGTCTTAATTGACGTTTATCAGCACCATTAATAACAGGTTGACCTCTGAAAGTATCAACTTGACCAATTAATTTAGTAATTGTAGGTTTATTAACAGTTGTTTCATTATAATTATTATGAACATTGACATTGACATTATTATTGGTATTCTCATTCTTATGATTATTAAGATAAATTAAATTGAGAATTTTAAATTTTGATTTTAATCTCCTAAAAATTGGTCTCATGATATTGATTAATTAATTTGAATAATAAAAATCATTTTTGAACTAGTTAGAAACCCATTACAAAAAAACAGGTTTCTAGAGTGATATATATATTATTTCATTGATGTGAGTATATTGTGTTGAATTTGTTTTATAAATGAGTATGGATGATAGTTTATGTTAAGAGTAGTTTGTGAATTCAATCAAAGTTGATAAATCGAACTGTTTTGAAATGTGTTTCAGTGAGCCGCAGAGGTTGAGCCGCTGCGCCGGAATGGACAGGATTATGATACAATTGCAATATATTGATTAGAAATATAATCCAGTTACAGTACCCATATATAGTGTATCAATTTAATTTTAGTTGTGTAACTTGTGTTAGAAAATGAAAATTGAAAAACGATAAGTAACAATAAGTGAAGATAAATTCGGTAAAAAACAGAACACCGCCTTGCTATTTTATACTACTTTTAATTGAAATTATCGATATATGAAGAATTAAGAGATAAATTATTATCATCGATATATCATATATATGCATGTATATAATTGTAAATATTATAATTAATTGTAAATTGTAAAATGTCAATTAAACTGTATAATATACAGTCGTGTGACCAAGATATCGTTACATTATAAACAATTTATATTACTATTAAAATTTGTATTGTTTTAATGTTGTGTAATTTAATTCCTATTATATATTATGACAAGAAATATCAATTTATCAAATATATTGAATTGAATTGAATTGACTTGACTTCAACTTATAACTTTAACTAGTTGAATATAAGTTATACTGAATAGTACTGTTAAGCTTAAGCTATAATAGTAGTGAGTCTTAATATGACTTCAAACGAACGTAATTGAACGTAATTAAAGAAAGACCCACGTGTGCTATTAACAATCAATCAACAATATCAAGGTTAACCAATCAAACAATCAGTTCTATATTTGTTCGTTGGACGTTCTATAGGCTAACACTGGTAGTACTAGTATATTGTTGCTGTTGTAGTTGTTGATCATGTAAAGAGCAGTTTCTGTAGGTAATTGAAGCAGCACTTGTGGGTGTATTGCGCGGGCACGTGACTGGTGTGCGTGCTATTACTGTATAGTCACGTGCACACGCAATACAGCACAGACATCACAAGACACCAAAGAGCAACCACTTAATGATAACTAAAGGTAAAGGAGTACTAACACACCATAACTATTGCTGTGACTGTAACTGTAACTGTATAACACAACTCTACTCGAGTCAGCGTGCTGTCTTTTTATCATTAATTCATTATCATTAACTGTACATGTTCTCACTACTCAAATAGTTTTCACTTTCCAGCCATTATCAATTCACCGTTTTATCAGTCATATAAATATCTGGGCTTTTCCTGTTTTTCCATTGTCTGCTTATTACTACTACTACTACTACTGCTACTGCTACTACTTATATACTACTACTACTACCACACTCTCTGCTCTCTACTCTCTCCATCCTCTGACTCATCTCATCTCATTTCTTATCTATACAGAATAATACAGATGAAATTCGGTTCTGAATTTAATGATAGATCCATATCAAAATGGAAAAACTATAACATTGATTATAAT
Organism: Ambrosiozyma kamigamensis; assembly: GCA_030572235.1. Taxonomy (NCBI): domain Eukaryota; kingdom Fungi; phylum Ascomycota; class Pichiomycetes; order Pichiales; family Pichiaceae; genus Ambrosiozyma; species Ambrosiozyma kamigamensis. The sequence goes on along the minus strand of JAJLZM010000204.1, from coordinate 6,382 downwards.
TTATTAAAACAAAAGATCAAACTAGCAACTACTCCAATTGATATATCAACTACTACAACAAGTAGTAGTAACAATAACACTTCATCAAATTCTTCATTAAATAATCAAATTATTACAACTACTTCAAATGAAACTTTATTATTAATTGAAAAAAAACAAAAAAAATTAATTAAAAATTTATATAAATCATTTAAAGAACAAATTGAATTTGTTTCATTGTTTGTTAATTCAAAATATGGTGAATTATCAAGAAGAATTTTATTATTAAAAAATTCATTAAATAATTTATTATCATCAAATGATGATAATGATACTAATGCATTAACTAATAAATTTAAAAATAGAAAATTATTATTTATTAATAAAGAATTAAATCAATTATCAATTGATTTACAAGAATTATCAAGATTTATATTATTACAAAAAATTGCAATTAAAAAATTATTAAAAAAATTTAATAAATATAGTGATTATAAATTTAAATTAGATTTAATTAATAAAATTAATTTACAATTAATTAATAATAATCCAAATTCATTTGTGAATGTACCATTAAATGATTTAACTTTACAATTATCTTTAATTATTGATGTTTTAAATAATTATTATAATAAACCAAATGATAATACTCCAACTATTGATATTAGAAAACAATCTATAATTACTTTAGACTCATTACAATTAAACAACAATACAGTATATTCAAAATCAACTACTTTTGATTTAGTTTCAAGAAAAAAAGCAACTATATCTCAATCTTTTTGGGTTCATAATGATAATTTAGATGAATTAAAATTAATTTTATTAAATCAATTTAAATTAATTAATGATGATACTGCAATAAATAATGAAAATAATTCAGAAACTACTAATAATAATAATAATCCAACTATTCAATTGAAAAAAACTCAATCTAGTTTAGATTTACATCAACAACACAACGACGAGAATAATACTTTCCATCCTCAAACTAGTGTTGTTTCTATTTGGCTTAATAATTTAGATAATCCAATAATGACAAACACTGATACTTCAATTGCTGAAATTAGAATATCAGATGAATTAGATCATTTAACAAATCCTTTATTAATTGTTCCAATTGGTGGATTAAGACAATTTTCAATTACTTCAATTAATGAATTATTAATTAATGATTTATTTAATAATACTACCCCAAATAATGATAATCCATTAATTCAACTAAATAATTTAAATCAACAAAAATTAAAAATTTTAAATAAATGGCAATCTACTGGTTTAATTGGGAATCCAAATATGGCTCAAATGACTTTTGATTGGTGTTTAAATAAAAAAATTAAACCTTTAGCTAAAGTTCATTATGATAGATTAAGATTCATTGATTTAAATCCAATTGATAATAAAATTGATTGTTATATTACTTTAGATTCAAATATTTCAACAATTAAATTGGGGGAACTAACAAATTTTAAATTTTCAACTGAAAATGATGATTTATTTAAACATAATTTATTAGAAATTAGATATGATTCACCAAATAAAAAATTATCTGAAAATTTATTAAATTTAATTAATTCTCATTTAGTTTATAAAATTGATGAATTAAATTTTTCAATTAATAATTATTTATTTTCAAAATATTATCCAAATTATTTAAATGATTTAATTTTAAAAGATTCAATTATGCCTTGGTTTGAACAATTAAATAATAAAGATATTAGAAAATTACCTGAATTAATAAAACAACAATCACAACAAACAATACCGCCATTACAAGGTATATTATTAAATAAACATGAAGTTCCTCCAATAAAACAACAAGAGTCAAATAAACAAGGTTATTGGAATGAATTTGATAATGGTTCTGATTTCGGTGATGATGATGGATTTTATATTAATATTGATGATTCAACAACTGATGGTGGGATATTATCTTTTATATTTGGTGATATATTAACATCTGATAGAATTGATTCAATTTTATTATTATCAAATAAAATTAGTAATAATTTTTCAAAATTAATACCTGGGTTTAAAAATAATATAATTAATGATTTAGAAAGACAATCTTTAATAAATAAGAATGATACTACTTATCATACAATTTATAAAAATAATGGTAATGTGTCTGATTCAGATACATCAGTTAGTGATTATTATCCATCAAATTATTCAAATAATCAAATCCAACAACAAAATAAAAGAAAAAAATCAATTTTAGATAATCATGAACCAACACCATCAACAATGAATTATTATAATAATCCACATAGAAATTCAGTCATTGGTTCATTAGATTCACGTACGAATGAAATGTTAAAACAATTAAATCATGATAAAATATTAACTTTTTTTTATTTATCATTTGAATTATTATGTTTATTAATTAATGGAATTGGTTTAGGTATTTTAATATCAATTAAAAATAATTTACCAATAAATAATAACTTAAATATTGATGAAAAATGTATTTTTATGATTATTTCATTTTGTTTGTTTTGTTTATGTTTAAGTCTTTTATTAAGTATTGGTTCAATTACTATATTATCAAATAGATTTAATTCTCCTCCTTTATGGCATAATTTATTAGTTTGGTCAGGAGTTTTTATAAGTACTACTTTATTTGTTGTTTCAATTTGTGTTATCTTTTAAATTATACATTCATACATTCATACATCCATATATATGGCTTTGTTTTACAATTCTTCTTTTTCTTTTTCTTTTCGTTCTTCTTGCTTGCTATTTTAATAACTTCTATAAATTTACTTGTTTTTAATATTCTGTTCTCGTTTTCTTAGCATTAATATATTACTTATTATACATTTATATTACAAAGGTAATTTATAACCAAATTTTTCTTGTGTATATTCAGCACCTAATTCAAAATATTCATCTTTTGAAATACAAGTTTTTTTAAATCCTTCATTTTCATAAAATTTTTGACTTGCAAAAAATCCAATATTTGAATAATCTAATCCCCCCTTATTATTATTTAAATCAAATAATTTAACTTCATTATTTATAGGTATAACTTGTTTTAATTCACTTATTAATCTTTCTTTAAATCCAGGTATATTAAAATTCCCACCAATTGTAATTACATTAGCTAATAATAATGGTCTAATTAATTCAGGTATTAATTTTAATGATTCTTGAATAGTTTGAATTAATCCAGCTTTATGTAATCCTGCTAATTCAGGTTGAAAAAATATTTCAGGTACTGTAAATCGTTCATCATATAATTTTAATATTTGTAAATTATTCTTATTACTACTTGTATTATTAATATTCTTTAATTCATTTTCAGTTAATGTATAACCTAATGATTTATCTTCAGGTAATATATAATTCATTATTAAATCATTATTTTTATTATTCTGTTGTTGTTTTAAATTTAATTTTCTTAAATTTTCAATTTTTTTTAATGATGAATCAAAATTTTCACTTATATAACATGTTTTTTCTTTAATATTATTAACTAATATAGTTTCATCTGTAACATTATAATGTCTAAATGATATGATTTCTCTTAAATATCCATTTAATATCCTACCTCCTAATGGTAATCGTTTAATTGCTTTCCAATATGGTAATCCATAAACAACAGGTACAATCCAAGTTGAATCAAATCCTGAATCAATAACTAATTGAAAATCATTATATTTATTATTTTCTCCTCCTCCTGTTAACCAAGGAGTTAATGATGCACCTGAACATCTATAATAATTCTTAACACCAAATTCTTCAAATATAACTTGATCAGTATTATTCTGAAATTTATTAAATGTAATTGGTGTTTCTAAATAAATTAAATTTGAATCTTTTAAAAATTCATCATCTTGTTTATCAATTAAAAATGTTTCATCCCAAATTTGTCTTTCAACCATCCATTGAGTTAATTGTCCATTTGATTCAATTGGTCTTTTGATTTGAATGTTTGATAAATCTGTTGTTGTTGTTTGTTTATTACTATTTGATGATAATAAATCTTCACCTAAAACAATTCTTCTATCTTGAGTTTTAATTACACAATTAGGAACATGAATTGGTGACTCGTCCGTTGTTAATCCGTACTTGATTTCATATGATCCATTGTCTAGTATAACGTTTTTCTCCATGGCCAACCCTGATCCCATAAAAACACCATTTTATCACCAAAAAAACCACTTATTTATTTCACAAAAATTCAAAAACAACAATAAAAATACTGTGCCACAACCGCGCCTCCCGTGCCACGCAAGCCTCCATGAAATTTGAACAGGTTAAAACTAAAAGATAAAGCAAACCAAAACTAAAAAACCATCCTTTCACTTCCTTGTAATAGAAATCTCTTCAAAAACTATCAGATACAATTTGTTGTTTGTCATTCAAATAGTACTTTTATTTTCAGAGTATCAACAAAAACAAAATTCTATCCCTTTAATTAATTTCAATTATTTAACTTATCGTTCGTTCATTTTTGTTCTGCCCAATATTATAATTTCAAAATGGTTAAAGATACTGAATATTATGATTTATTAGGTGTTGCTACAGACGCCAATGATGTTCAAATCAAAAAAGCATATAGAAAAATGGCTTTAAAATATCATCCTGATAAAAATCCAGGTAATAAAGAAGCTGAACTTAAATTTCAAGAAATTGCTGAAGCTTATCAAATTTTAAGTGATCCACAAAAAAGAACTATTTATGATGAAGTTGGTAAAGAAGAATTAAATAATTCTGGTGCTGGTCCAGCTGATGTTGATCCAAAAGAATTCTTTTCAATGATGTTTGGTGGTGAAGGTTTTAATGATTATATTGGTGAATTAAATATGTTAAATTCATTATTTGAAGCTGCTGAAAAACAAGCTGAATTTGATGAATCAATGGAAGGTAAATCTGAAGCTGAAAAAAAAGCTGCTGCTGAAGCTGCTACTTCTACTTCAACTCATATTATTCAACATGATGGTAAAACTGCTCCTCAAACAGAAACTACTACTGCTGCTGCTACTGGTGCCGATCAAAAGACACAAAGTCAATTACAATATGAAATGCTTGAAAAACAAAGAGCAGAAGAAGCTAAAAAAATTGAAGATTTATCTATTAAATTACTTGAAAAAATGAGTCCATTGATAAATACTGCTGATAAACATCATGGTTTTAATAATACAGAATTAATTAATTTTGAAACTAAAATAAGTCAAGAAATTGAAGATTTAAAATTAGAATCATTTGGTTTAGATATTTGTCATATTATTGGTAAAACTTATTATTTTAAAGGTCATTCATTTTTAAAATCTCAAAAAGCTGTTTTTGGTAAATTTCATAAAGTTGCTTCTTCATTTAAACAAGCAAGTAGTACTACTAAATCAGTTTGGACTATGTTATCTACTGCATCTGAAGCTGAAAATACAATGAAAGCTTTAGCTGAACTGGATTTAGAAGATTCTGAAATGGATGAATATGAAAAGGCTAGATATCAAGAAGCAATGACTGGTAAATTTATTTCTGTTGCTTGGGCATCTTCTAAATTTGAAATCGAAAGAACTTTAAATGGTGTTTGTTCAAAAATTTTAAATGATAAAATAATTCCATTAGAAATTAGAAAACAAAGAGCTGGAATATTAGTTATCATGGGTACACTTTTCAAGAATGCAAAGAGAGAATCTACAGATGAAGCAAATGATCTTCAAATGTTTGAAAAAATGATGAAAGATTCAAAGACTGTTAGATCTAGAGATATTAAAAGAGCTGCTGCCTTAAATGCTTTGAAACAACAACATCAACATGGTATTGAAGTTAGTACTGGTTCTAAAGGTTCAGAAAATGCGGATAGTAGTTCAACTTCTACAACCACTACTCCTGTCACTAAAGAAGATGAAACTGCGTCATTTTCCTCTAGTTCGGGACCTGCTTCACCTAAAGATAAACGTAAGAAAGGTTTATTTAACAGATTTTAATTTTACTTTCTATATAGTCTATAGTGTTAACATTTTGTTGTTGGCTCGTTGATCTGTTCAGTTTTATTTTACTTTGCATATGCCTCTCTTTCTCTTAATTTCTCTTTTTGTTAAGTATGTACCTAGTTTTGTTTATCTTTTGATTTGCATTTTACGACAAACTTCCCCGTGTTATATTAATTTATTTTGGTTAATATTCGATCATTTATTTATGCAGTGTGTCTAAAATATATGCTCAAGGAATCATCAATTGGTGCTGGATTGCATTTATTTAATTTTATATTGAAATTAATTATCGATCTTTATATCTTGGTGCACATATAGGTAAATATTATGTAAATTGTACTATATAGCTATCAAACCAATTAAAAGTAAGCTGGATATAGATATTCTATTTCATTCCATGCATGATATGGTCAGCAATGCTAGCATGCATACGTTTTGTCTGTTAATTTGCTCTCTTA